>JBBMJM010145981.1:0-11105 GCA_037832705.1 Centriscus cristatus
GAACCCGTGTCCACCTGGATCGGTGGGAACCAGTCAGAGCTGCTGATGGAGGGAAAAGGTCGTCTGCCTCAGCTGGACGGCACGCACCGCTTTTATTTGCAAAGGGTGCATTTACTGTGTGTGTGTGTGTGTGTGTGTGTGTGTGTGTTTCTCTGTGGGTATTGAATTGTACGTTGTTATCACTTCATCACTTAATCTCGCTCCCTCTGCGTCCCCCTCTCTCCCTTTCTCCTTGTATTCCTAATTTCCCCGTCTCTGCTGTCACGCTCCATCTGAGAATTGTATTAATTCTGACAGGGGGGGGGGTGTTTCTTCTTCCCTCTCGTCTCTGATTCCTACCTCCGTCTCTCTCTCTCGCTCTCTGTCTGTCTCTCTACCTTGCAGCTTACTGATTTAGTGCGCCATGTCTTGCCTGATAGCTCTGTGTGTGTGTGTGTGTGTGTCACACATTCACACAGATTGCTCTCCGCTGGGCCTAATCAAAGGCGGACGTGGCAATGGATGATTATATGGATGTTTGAATGTTTGATTTTACAGTGTGTGTGGGTTTGCCCGCGCGCGCGTGCGTGTGTATTTCAGTTGTTCAGTTGTGTACACAATTACAAGCAGGCTGATTTCGATTGATTAACTTTTTCCGAGCTGTTTGTTTTTTTTTTTAGACAGACGTTAGTCAGATCCCTCTGCGTGATGTTAAGTGTACTTGTCGTCCATAAAATGTGTGTATTTGCCTTCAGCTGCCTTCACATTTCACACATAACAGGATCACACTGGTGTTCCACAGTGTTTGTCATGACAACGCTAAACTTTTTTAACCTCCCCCACCCCAACCCCGTCAGGCAGACACCTCGTGTGTGTGTGTGTGTGTGATGTATTAACAAGAAGACATCTTCTGACTTAATTCACGCTGATGTTGAATGACTCTTCATTAACATGTGTTTGTAGGTTCCAGACGCCGGGGGGTCAACTGTGACCTCATCCAATCGAGCTGTCTTAAAGTGTGAAATAAGTAAAGAAAGAAACAAGCCGACATCCTCATGATATTTACTCAGTATATATATATTTTTTTTCACCTATTGGAAATAGGAACGTTACTTCACTGTGTATAACATCAGGGTCTGATATACACTTCAAATTGTACCCGTAGTCAATTAAAAACCTGCAGTGATTTTAGGTTTCTGTGTTTAAAGAGCCGTGGAAGTGAATCTAAAATCCATCCTCATCCTCCATGTAAATCCTCGGAGCGAGCTAATGATAATCCCTCCTCTGCTCACCTGCCCTGACCCCTCAGCACTACCCTCCCCTGCTCGCTCCTTCAGTTCAGACTTAATAAGTTGAATAAGAATCACACCCGTAGTCAATGACCCACTGCGCAGTGCGTTAGGTTTCTGTGTTGTGTGGTAACAAACGATGATTGGCTCCATCATAGATTATCGAGGACTGAAGGGACCTCGAGCACAGGACTCATTTATGGAGAGTTTTATTCAAACAAACACAGCAGCTCATGATAAACAAAACTAACAAGTTACTTCTCCACAACTTGATTCTTCTAAGTTATATACGAAAAAAACAGTTTGACATGCAGCATAAACAACAGGTAACAAAATATAAATAAAGTGCAATAAATCAATCTAGACAGACATATACAAAATAAAATTATCTATATTCACAACGGACGTGAGTCAGTTTGACTCAGAAACTCAGTCCATTCCTACGTTTGGCTTTCAGTGTGTGTGTGTGTGTGTGTGTGTGTGTGTGTGTGTGTGAAGCAGCTGGATGTAATGGATCGTTGAGAATCCTATTTATTTTGAACTAGTTTTCTGAACTTCTGGACTGTTACTGATTTTCATCTGTGAATACTTGTCATCACATATTTATATTTGTCAGTGTTGGGATTGTAAATACTCCACGGGGGGGTTACTGATGTGTGTGAGTGTTACTAAAACTTTTTAGGCTCGAAGCCTTTGAAGAGAAGCACACAGCGCTTTACTTCCTCTTCCTTCCTCTTCCTCTTCGTCTTACTCTTCTTCTCCTTCCTCGTACGGCCCTCCTGGTTCTGCGTTTCACACGCCTCCTGGGGCGGGTTCTCCGGCCCCTCCTGGTTCGACGGGCTTTTCTGGTGGTTCTCCTGCGTCTCCTCGGCGCTCTCCTGCGTCTTCTGGCACTTGTCCGCTTTCTCGTGGATGCTGTTTTGCGCTTCCTGCTAGTTCTTCTTTTCCTAGCAGTGGACCTCCTGAAAGATCTGGAGGGGCCAACAGTTTTGACCGGGACCAGGGTTCCCTTGGCCACCAGTCTCTTGACGGCGACCTTAACGCGGCCCTTGTTCCTCTTCACATTGTAGCCTCTGGCAGCCAGACCCTTCTTGAGGGCAGGCAGGGACATGCCGCTGCGGTCCCTGGACGCAGACAGAGTCCTGACGATGAGCTCGCCAACTCTGGGCTTCTTCTTGACCATTTTCTGTGCAAATACCCTTCCTCTTCTTCCCTGTGACTAGTGTTGCCGAGTGGGATGTCGTAGGATTGTCGTATCAGAGACTCAAAATGATTGTGTTTTGAGGGAAATGATCAGAACGTCTGGATGGAAATAACAGTAGTGATTTGTCCTTTCGTATCTAGGCTTTGAAGCGTATGTTGAGTAACTGAGGAAAAGTTTTGAGAAGCACTTCTGGAGGCTTATGTTGTGTTGCTGTTGTGACGAGTGATGGCCGTCTGCCAGTTATCGCTCTGATACGATCATCTAAATCTTCTAATTCGGAACAACATTCCTTTGAATCTGTACTTCAAAGCTGGCTTTAATTCACATGAAGGCACGTGCATTTTTCCACAGGAAAAAGCCTCATAACTATGATGCGCAAAAAAGGCATATGCCTTCTCTTTGTGCGTCCAGAAGACTTGTGCCTTTTCTTTGCGCATCAAAAAGGGCATGTACCTTTTTTGCTCATCAAAAAGGCTTGTGCCTTTTGCGCACATCAAAAAGGAATTTGCCATTTTTGCGCATCAGTAATGCGCAAGCCTTTTTTACGCATCAAGAAGAAGGCACAAGCCATATTCATGTATCATTAAAGCTGGGCGTTTTTTTGCGCATCACAAAGCTCGTGTCAGTTGTGCGCATCTGAAAGGCACAAGTCAAAAAGGAAACTAATCGTACAACTAATGCACAGAATGATCAAATAACAGACACTTGGCTTTTTGAGGGCTTATTGATCATACTTCATATAGCGCAACAAATTATCGTAGTGATTGTGTGGAGGGGGACCCAACACACCCCTTTAGGTAAGCTAACAATTTAATGACCATCAGATGACTGACAGCCACAGAGGGGGGAGGGGACCTTCTGACCCAACTTAGTGCTAGTAGTAGGACTCCCCACTAGTCAGTCCAGAACTCAAGAGGCTTCTGGGATGAGTGACAAAACGTCTTCAAGCAAACTAGTCCAGTCAAGTCCAGTTGTCTGTGATTTAACCCAGCAAGATACCATGACCTGGAAGACCGAGAACCTTCACAGACATGATACGTATCATCATGCGCCTGCTGTGTAGCCTTGTTTCTGTTTTTGATGAGGCATTAAGGCTAATGCCTGTTTTTCCTCATAATGACAATGTCATTGACAATGATCATTTCTGTGTAGACCTAAGCTTTTCAGTTTCAAATAGCGAATGTCCTTTTCCTGCCAAAATCCACTGGGCACTTTACAGTACAGCGTGATTTGTAATCAGATGTAAAATTAGCAAATTATACAAAATATTAAGTTCACATAAAAGATTCGAAATGTGGAAATTTCTGTCCTTGATGAGTGTTGTCTGGAGTGTAGGTTTTGGCTTTAATATCTTGCATAATTATCACATTCTGTTTGTAATAACTTGATCTCTTATTATAAGTAATATGTTCATATATTGTCATAAAACTTTGTCGTATGTGGACCACAGGAGGAGTAAATGGCAGCTACTGGGGATCTGAATAAACAGATATTTTATACCGTGCTGTATACAACTGTTCAGTTTCTGAAAAGATTAAGCATCATTACTTAACCATCTGAACTGCTTTCCCGTTTATTTGCGCTCGTTCAAGGAACTGCAAGACACAAAAGTGTCATAAGCTTTATGGCTTTATGGTGACACGTGACGACAAAGAGCACAAAAACAATAAAGTATACGTATAATACATGCATAAAAATAGAAATTTTATGTGCCATACAAATTACCAGGGTTGATTAGGGTAACGTGTAAATCTTCTACATCTAGCTAGCTAATGTTATCAATGTTATCAAAGCTACTTACCGTGTTAGCTAGCTAAAATACCTAGCTAGCTAACAACAATCTCTTAGCTAGCCCTAACCCAGTGGTTCTTGACCTTTTTGGAGGTACCGGACCCCACCAGTTTCATATGCGCATTCACCGAACCCTACTATAGTGAAAAATAAAATATGAGTTTTTTCAAATTTATTTTTTTGTTTACTGGTGCATAAAATGAACTGTGCATGAACATCACCTTGTTCAAAGAACAAAAACGTTAGCATGGATAGAATGACATGTTGAGTCGGATGTGTCGGATGTGTGTAGGTTATGTGCAAATAACTTGGTTATTTTGCATATTAGATTTTTTATTTTTTTTTCGCATTACCCGTGAGACAGACAGACAGACACACACACACACACACACACACAATTACAAAGACTTGTACATAATTACAGCTTTGGAGTAGTGATTTGCATTGCTGCCCATTCTCCAATATATTTTGTTTTACAAATCAAATGTATTGTGTAAAGCTGGAGGTGTTAAATGTGGAAATCAATTCTCACCCAGCTCCCATCAAGAACCCGATGCCCTGAATTCTGTCCGTCAAAAGTTTTCTTTGTGTGTGTTGCAGCTTCCTCGGTGTGCCGCCAGGCAGAGGTAGTTGCCCACTCACTGGCCCACTGCCTTTCGACCTCATCTACACAGACTACCACGGCCTGCAGCAGATGAAGCAACACATGGGGCTCTCGCTGAAGAAACACAAGTTAGTGTGTGTGTGTGTGTTTTCAGCTCTTTGTTTACCAGCCTAATTTATGTATTAATCACAGCTGGTAATCAAGCGTTCACATTTTGTTTCCAGATGTGTCACACATCCACCCATTCATTTTGTCACACACACATACACACATTCCTTATTGTGACACCGGCAAATGGCTTCACGACACACACAAGCTGGCCCCGCACCAGCTGTCATGCACCGTTACTCTGCAGAGCAAGAGTATGATAAATATCACTCGTAGCACAAGGTTCGAGGCATATGGGACATGAGCAATTTCCAGTCAAAGTCCATGAACAAAACAAATCCATAATTGTTGTAGATTAAGGCCGTGTCCACATGGAGACGAGTGCAGGTGAATCCACAGAGGTTTTTTCTCGTATGGACTTATTGTTTGCCTGAACAGTGTTTTGGGGCCTGAATAGGATTGTTGTTGAAACCAGGTCCCAGAGGTCCCCTGAATAAATCTGAAGACGACACAGTTTGTCATGCGTGTGTCCAGTGTGTAGGTCAACTTTCCTGAGCGGCACCTCTTTTTACCCCGCGTACGCTAACTAGCTAACAACACAAACATCTCCTGTTTGTTCTGCTCACATTCTTCTATTTCCATCACATGCTCTATGTCTTCTCTGTGATAGTGTATTGTCTGTGACAGCGCCACCTACAGGCCTGACATGTACTGCAGCGGATTCACTGGGTTTGCGTGGACTTACGCATTTCTGGAGACAATTCTATGTGTATGGAAAAAGATTCTATTCTATTTCATATAACAGAGGAACAGAGAAAAAGGGTTTAAAAGAAGATGCGTGTGCACCTCTACATGCTACATAGATGTTGCACTTGTCCTCTACAGCAAATAAGGTGTTTCCAGCCCCACGCTGCCCCGCTGTCATTCTTTCCAGGGCAAACAAATTGACATTCCTGTCCGACACCCGTACAGTACTTGATGGCAGCAAATGGCATTTTGCTTCTCTTGTTCCGACTCAGAGGAAAGAAACAATGAAGGACAAAGGAGTGCGGAGCGTATGTGAGTCGGAGGCCAAATGAAAGTGCCAGGCAGAGAGAAAAGAGTAATCTGGAGATAAAACCGTGACGGTTAACGCAGAGATTCCGACAAAGGACAAATACGAGAACAGAGAGACGACGCTGCCACAAAGCAAAGGAGTGGAGTCACCCGACATGAAAGACCACTACATGTATTTTTAAAATCCAATTATGAGCAAGAGAAATGCATTACGGGCGGGGGTACTGTTTTCCCATCGCACCCTGCTTCTCTCAAAATTTGTGCCTCATACACGAACACAATCCCACTTTTTCCAGTCTAGATGTCAGTCCTTTTGCAGCCTGCACCTAATTGCCTGCTGAGGTCAGCAGTTCTGTTCACTCTGTCGTCACAGCGCCACATCCTGACATGCCCATCACCCACCCAGGGATGGTCGTTTGTATGACAAGCGTGGCATTCCCTAATTCCCAAAAAGCCTTCAGCAATACAGATAAAAGTAGCGAAATAAAAGTTGATCATCGACCTTTGGGTCAACAGACAGACCCACTAACCACTGGCCCACAGACACAGTCCACTGCTGCTGTTGTAGAGTTCTCGACCCTTCTGCTGTGAAAATGAGGAAAAATCCTTCGATCCAGATGGTTTCAGAACACGACCGACATTTAAATCCTCTGGTCCTGGTCCTTTAGAAGTATCCACTCAACATTTCATTCAAACACATCCAGAACCTTTTGAGTTATTTTGCAGATAAACAAACAAACGCAAACAAAAACAGAACCTCCTTGGTGGAGGTAAAAAGTACCTATTCCTACAAATACTCCCACTTTCACCAGCGGAATGAGCTGTAATGGCTCTAATTATCTGAAGGGTTCTTTGTGGACTGTGGGAAGATTTGTTACCTCGACTGGACTATGAAGAATCCTTTAAATGCGACAGCAGTGTATGATGGGTAACTTACACCGTCCTTTCATATTGATCTGCCATAAGGCAAGAAAACTACGTTTAATTTGATCTTCCCCTCTCAAGCAGGTATTTGTGCCTGACTGCTGAATCCATTCCTCTAACTAACAGCTCCACAATCCCCCAGAGGTGCAGGACGGGTCAATGCCATTTCCCCTCACCTCCGTCCCTCTGTCCCGCGTTCTCTGGCCTGGTTAGAAGTTGAGCCCTGTGTGCCGAAAGACATCATTAATCAAGTGTTCGGAGCTTTGGGGCCCTTCAGCGCCCTTTAATTACTTTTGTTTTATGTTCCCAGCGACGTCCACCTTCATTTATTATGTCTGGGCGTCACAGCGCTGCCCTGTCCGGTCTGTCGGCGTGTGTCAGTGCTGCTCACACGCTGACAGCTGATGGGACGAGCGTATGGATTTCTCCCGCATGCTCAATTTAGCGCTGTGATCGAGGTAGATCGAAGAATGTATTCCAGTAGAGGTTGAATCCAGTAAATCTAGATCACAGCGGCTCTGTGTCCTGATTGGTTCATTCACCGTGTCATTCATGCCTCTGATGTAGAGTTTGTCTGCTCTCAGACAGTTTCTAGTGGTCCCCGGTTTGATTCCTGCCCTCGGGGTCTTCCTGTGCATGCTTTCTCCATGTCTTCACTGCCCGTAGGTGTGAATGTGTTTGCATGTTTTAGCCCTGCGATGAAACGTCCATGGGTGAAACCGCCGTTCACCCATTGACAAATGAACGATAAATCTAATCTACAGGCAAAAAAAACACATCCCCTTGAGAGCAAAACTACAAATAACACTTCTGTTTACCACTGCCCCCCTACGACAGACTACGCCTCGCTCACCGAAGCCTCCGTCCCCCTCCTCCCGCTGAGCTTTGCTGAACAACCGTTTAACCCAGATTAGCCCGGTGCTCTGATGTCCGTTAGATATTCAGCTCAGCTTCTACCCACTTATCCCGTCAGTCTCCACTCTTGTCTTTTTTCTCCCTCTTCCTTCAGGGCTCCTTATCTACATTTCCACTGTTTAAGAGCTGGTGATATGTGCAGGTTAGACGAGGACACAAGGAAAGAGATGTGTGAAACTAAGATTTGTCATGAATAATTCATTCCAAGCTTTCCGTGACCCCTTGAACCCACAGAAACTGCTGCCGAGCCAACTTTTATCCAAACTCTCTTGTTTTGTTTTGGGGCTTTTTCAAAGCTCTGAACACGATTTATCAGTTTATGGATGCAACCACAATATATCTCACAAGAGGCTCGTCTGTGTAATGAAAAAAAAAGCTTCATCTCAAGAGAGACAGACATCATTTGTGACCTTATTATTTGAGTCCGGTTCCTGTCATAAGGACACATTTCCTTGGCACAGTCACTGATCAGGAATCCTCAGGAGGAAATACATGACGTTAACCCTTCAACATGGACAGTATCCTCGGCGCTGGCAGACCTTGGCGTGCCAAATGTCAAACAGCTTGGTTCCTCTAACGTGGAGTGAAGAAGGAGCTAGCACGTATGCTAGCGCGATTTACCGTCTGTATTAAAGGGTCCGACTGTCCACAAAACACACGAGAAGCACAAATGTTGCATTTGTCCTGAGCGTGGAGATCGTCCTGAGAGACCAGACTCTGCGGCTGGTTTCAGATCGTCCATAAAATCCTCGTTAGACGGCAGGAGGCTTTATGTAGCCTAGCTGGCTGTGCTCATTAACGTTTGGGCTGCTACTGCACCAGATTCCACACCACGTTGTTTATAGTCTGAACTGTACGATTAAAGAGAAGAAAACATCTGTACCAATTCTTTCATATCCGCTGGCTCTGAACCAGCCGTCTCCGCTGGACGATCACTATTAACCTTTCTCCAGAGATTTATACAAATGATACACTTTGGTATTTGAAAGCAACGGCTTCATGGGCTAATTAAGGATCATAAAAACATTAAAAATGTACAACCCAGAAACACGCGAGGCCAAGGGGATCGCTGTGATGCTCCCGACGTCACGTGTGTGCTGTTGAAATAAGTGAGGACATCAGCGCGGGCAAATCTGCATCAGCAGACGGCGGTGGAGGGAGTTCTTTGTCTTTCAGTTAGGTGTGCAGCACTAGTAGCGTTTAAATGTTCCACAGAAGCACACGCACACCAACAGTCGCTCACTGACGTTTGTCTGTGCAGACGTAACACACGCTGGGGTCTGAGCGCACCTATCTGACCACGTGTGTGGTGTCGCTCGAGATGTTCACACATTCTTCACACAAAGGAACAAATCGACATGCAGCACTCGTTTACCGTACAATACTGAATTTACAACGCGCCGTATGAACGTTTTCGTAAACATCAACACGAGTTCCATGTGAATTGACCCGTGTCCAATGGAGAGGATTTGGGGCCGATCGTCAGGGTTGTTGAACAGATTAGAAAATGCTGCCTTTGCCCTGTTGTTTGGGCTGTGAATGCATATCGACCTCTCGGCTCCACACCCCCCCACCCCCCCACCCCCACTCCCATACCACCCTACATGTTCATGCTGCGGAGGAGAGCGAGTCTATGAGGGCTATAGGGCAGAATGTGACGGACGGTGGACAACGCACCACGTCGTTTCAGATCCACCGGTTTCCAATGGGTGCCAAGGAAGATGGGGGGGGTAGATTGTTGACTTGAGTTGTTGTTGTTGTGTCATGTAAAAGTATGCGTTGTGTGTAAACGTATGTGTCATCTTTACAGATGTCACATCCGAGTGATTGACACGTTTGGGACAGAACCAGCTTACAACCATGAGGAGTATGCAACGCTACACGGGTTCCGAACCAACTGGGGCTACTGGAACCTGAACGCCAGGCAGTACATGACCATGTTCCGTAAGAACACAAGGCTTCATCTCAGTCTGCGTTTATTCTGTCTTTTTTCTTTTTTCTTCTTGTTGATTCACACCTTGTTGGTCGGAGTGCACCGTAACGACTAACACACGTTAAGAATAGAAACTATAGCACGTGTGTGTTTAGGAGTAATTGGATTGTACTTGTTGACGGAATTTGGTCAAAAGATGAAATGTACAAACTGATCTGGGATCCACTTTGCTGTTTTTTTGTTTTTTTTTAAATGGCTCTAGTGACCCCAAATCAGTGTTACTTTCTTTGACAGGTTGGACTGTTTCTTCCAGTTCATTAGGACTAATGTGTTTCATGCAGCCGTTCGTATCACCCCGCTGCCCCCCCCCCTCCCCAACTGCATCCATTCCTCCAGTCTTCTCTTCTGTTCTCTCTCTACTTGCTCCTCATCACCTGATCTCCTGGAGAAACGTTGCCTGCCCGTGTTTCTTTTGTCTCCACTGACCTCTCTGCTCCGTCATCCCACTCAGCTGTGGATGAATAACAGGATCGTTTCAACCTTGATACGAGTCGGACTGCGTCCATCAGACACATCGTCCCCGTGCACAATGACTAACTGAAAACAACCGACAGTAACATTCAACAAATGTATACAAAAGTGAATTCAAAACATCTCTATACACTTTTGCCACTTTCCACTTCACGGTTTCAGCTCCACTCGACTCTATCGGTTCGGTTCCTTCGTGAACGTTCGCAGACACCAAACACACAAACGTCTTCCTTGGACTTCACTGCCGGACCACCGGGTGCATTGACCTCATCAGCCATGTAAGAACCGTATGGCTGTCCGGTCAGGGTCGGCCGTCTCTCCCAGGTACCAGGTCGCGTCGAGTGGAGTCGTGCTGGAGCTGCAGAGTGGAAAAGGGTCCTGACGGCCACCGGTCGTTGGACTAAGAGTGACACGGACAAGGATGAAGCGTTTCTTTTTCTGCCTTTCTGCTCGGCTGTCGCTCACAGTGAACCTTTCCCTTCTCTCCCCCTTTGCTTTCCCTCCCTTTACAACTGCCTCCACCGTCCGCTCCTTCCAACACGCACACGTACTTTAGCTCACACACCCGACAACTCCTTCATGGGCTTTGTTTCGGAGGAGCTGAATGAGACGGAGAAGCAGAGCATCCAACAGAACAAGGTCAACGACATGGCGGTGGTGTACGGGAAAGAGGCCAGCATGTGGAAGGTACCGGCAGCTCACACACCAACACCGAGGTTCCAGAAGCCTGATTTGGCAGCGGGGCCGTTCTCTCCCCCACAGTAATGACAA
>JBBMJM010146003.1:0-11105 GCA_037832705.1 Centriscus cristatus
GGACAAAGACAGAGACGGCAACGACTGGGATTATGTCACGACATTCCCAGCTGTCAGAAATTAGAACTATCCAAAGGACAAACTACTTCTGCGTCTGTAAAGAGACACAGAAGTAGTGTACGACTTCAGAGCCCTATATTCAGCTCATGTCCTCAATTTGCAGCACTTTCTGTGGAGAGTGTTTGCTATTGTTGTCAATGTTAGCCAAGAGGAAATAGTCAGACGAAGCAAAACATTGATTCATGTAGGGCAGACGTTTGTCCGAGTCTGACGGTATAAACAAGCAACGGATAGTGGGTTGAGTTTGTCAATCATACCATTCTGTCCCTCTTTTAGCCATTTCAAATCAAACACAACCTATCTTGTCCTGTTTTATGGCTTCCTAATATCACCTCTGTGTCGTATATCTGACCCTGTGCAGTATGAACAGTTTATCTCACAGCTGTGTTGCTGAGAGGAAAATCTTTCCAAACTTTGGCACTTGCTGGTCTCAGCAGAAGCAGATTACACCTGGCACTGGTTTGGGTTTGGATCAATGTTGGGGAAAGGAAAATACACTGTGCGCGAGCCATGTGCTTCCTCTGACGCTCTCTGACCCTGAAAGAGCTCAGCTGTGTTGATTATTGATTAGGGATGGGTATTATGTGTCCATGAGCCTGGAATTCAAAGAAATGTTGTGTATTTGGCTCTTATATAACATTGTCTCAATAAATGATCTGCTGAGCCACAAACGTCCATAAATATTGTATCACAATCAATATATATACATCTTACATGCACATCTATAAATCATAGTGTTTTGATGTTAAGTTTGGGAACGTGTTAATTTCCCAAAGGGATGTGTGATAATTCAATGTTATTATTTATTCATTCTGAGGCAATTTTCTTCCTCTATAGATTTCTGTTGACTAAGTCATTAATTTATTCATTGAAACCATTATCAGTCCAACGACATGTAATAAAGGCAAAGGATTTGCAATGAAAAGTGTGGCGTCCATTTTCAGCCAGCGGATTGGCTCCAGCTAAACAGTAGTAAACAAATGGATGGATGATTCATCATGATGCAGTCACATATAGTCCAGCAGCATGCATAGATACTGAGGTAAAATAATAATCCTTTCCAAAAATTGAAGTCATAAAAGCCACCATTATATTGAGATCATCTGCTTTTTCTGCCTGAGGGGTTTATCTTATGAGCGCACCTTAACGTTCTGGCAACCACTGACTCTCCAATGAGGTGTGCTGTCGGTCGGCGGAGTGGGTTAATACACTGGTCTGTGTGCACGGAGGACCGACTCAGCCTCCAGAGGAGACTGTGACTTTAAGGCCTGCGCATCGTCTCTTCTTGCAGCGTCAGTGTGCAGCTCATCCCTGGACTCATCACCGGCTCACGTTCTAATGATCCTGTGATTAAGTCTGATCAGCTGCAGCGTTTAATTGTGCTCTCTGAATTGAGGATTTTCCCTCTTCGGGTCCCCATAGGGATGCACCTTCGAAATGGTCTCTCCTCCCCCTTCCAAAGGCTCTGAGGATCAAACCAGAGGTTTCTATCTATCCAGTCAGCAGAAATCATTAACCAGAGTTCAAGCCACACATTAATAAAGACCCTTTGATGTCCCTTTTCTATTAAAGTGCAGGATATTTCCGGATAAGGATAACCCTGACTGCAAATGAAGCTGTACACTGGGTGTCAATTATCATCACATAGAACTAAAACAGTCCATTCATGTAAAAGAAGTCTATTTTATCAGAGCACAACTTGGCTTTTTTTTTTTAACTCAGTCACAGGATGAAATGTATTCTTCCTTTATGTGGTTGTCTTATGTCTACACCTTGCAACCAGTTGGAGCACTGTGTGTGATCATCAGTTTCCATTTTTTACACTAAGTACAGGTGGATATCAACTCATTTATTTCCACAGTGTTGCACAGTGAATCCACGTAATGACCCATTGTACCGATGGACAAAAAAATACAAGATGTCACAAGAATGTGACCTTTCCCTCACATATTGTTCATGAAGCCACACAGCACAATTTTTCTCTTCAATCACTGGATGGTGGGTTAAAGTCTGGCAGCAATTTAGATCATTTCACAGCACCTAAGGGGGTGTGACGCTCCTATTTGGCTGATTTTATAGTTGATGACCTGCACTTGCAAACATAAGGAATCATTTATTTATGATGCAATATCTTCTCTGGCTGTGGACGGTCTCCAGAGAGAGACTCATTAAAAACTAAATGTTGGGATCTAGATTCTCTTATTTTCTCATTACGTTTTTACAGCTCTGTTTCCGTGCCCTACCATTCACTTCTCTGATCGGATGGGTTAGTTCAGGGAACTACTTCCCAAAGAATGTTAACACTTAACATGTATGATTACTATAAAAGAGGAGGACATATATATTGATTGTTAATTTATTATTAGCATTTTTCCAATGTAATAATCTGGAATGGGTTACAGAAGTGTCCAGTGTGGGTCCACTTAAGTGACCATTGTACATTAAAGGGTTAAAGCCTGTTGGGGAGGGTTTCCTGAGGTTTGTCGTAGAATAAGGACATAGGTCATTCCGAAACACATTGAGAAACAATTATTGTAGATATTGTGTCAAAAGCCCACATCAATGTGTGGCGCTGGGTAATGTGATTGCATATGAGACACGGAACTGGACATGATGAATATTTTGTTTTCAATCTTCAAAGCTATCAGAAAAGAGCCATCCTCTTGAAGCTGATTTCTGCTTGTTGGTTTTTGTTGCACTGCATTGAATTCTTCAATGTGTTGAATATTTTTCATTTCTTTATTTTAATCAAGCAGCAGCAACTGAAAGTGAGTGAATCTTAATACAACTGAAACTCAGAGATTCTGACATTCGTTTACCTGCTCACCTACTCACAAATTGACATTGACCGTCGACACAGACCCTGTCTCCTAAAGGTGCTCACAGACACCAGCACACTGTGCAGACTCCCCGCAGAATGTCTGCAGTCATCAGAGCTTCCACTGTCAAGTGTTCGGCCACGTCGTAGTTTCCTGTGAAATTTTTGTGAAACTGAAGAGGAATCAGAGGTCTACCTAGGCTTATAGAGAGAGTACATAAGTGAGAGCCTTACCCGTCTGGATTGAACATCTCCCCTGCCGGTCCAGGCATAAAACTCTACCACCCCTCTCAGTCTGAGCTATAGGACCCAGACTGGAAGGAACAATGACACCTATTGTGGATTTAGAGATTGTAGCAAGCACAAGTAGACCTAGATTCTGCGATCGTAATGTTCTGGTTGTGTGATATGGTTCTATAAGATTTCTGAGGTAAGATGGAGCCTGACCGTTCAGGAGAAGAGTTTAGAAGTCTCGTGTATATTTTACTGGGAGCCATTGTGAAGAAGCTAGTACTGGGGCTGTGTGATCTCTCTTCCTAGTTCCTGTCAGAAAGCAAGCAGTAGCATTTTGGTCAAATTGTCCTGTACAATTGTAAATTAATGTTATGGTTCTGACTGTGGTTATTGAACTACTTCGGTACACAGACTGCTTATCTAGTCACTGGTTATTTTCTGAATTGTTTAGCTGTGTTGAGTGCTGTGTTAATTAGTCTATAGTCGATAGTTAGTCTTTAACTTCTCAACAATTTGTCATATTCCAACCTGAAACATACATTCGTTTCATTGGGATTTTACATGATAGATGAACAGGAAGTAGTGCATATGTTAAGGAAAAGGCCAGACAATGAGAGCATGAATTAGAGAAGCAGCCAAAGAGGCCCATGGTCACTCTGGAGCAGCTGCAGAGATCCACAGCTCAGGTGGGAGAATCTGTCCACAGCACAACTACTAGTTGTACACTCCACAAATCTGGGCGTTATGACAGTAAGTCAAGAAAAGAAAGCAGTTTGTCGCAGACGGTTTGGGTGACACAGCAAACATGAAGGTGTTCTGGTCATGTGAACCGCTGCACATCACCACCATGAAACAAGATGGTGGTGGCAGCAGCATCCTGTGGACACGATTAGAATCAAACATGGCAAGAGAATCTGGAACATCGTATTAAACCCCTAAAACTATTCACTGATGCAATTGATAGATAGATAGATACATTCATGATCTCTCAAGAGATATCGTAAATGTTAAAGATTAAAGGAAAAAGAGCTGTGTCAACAATTAATGAATGAGCACTCCAGCCATAGTGTCATGAATGGTCTCAGTCTGTCTCTCATGCACGAACCATTAAATTATAAGTGTTGCCAACTCCTCAATAAGAGAAGTCGCTATTGGCTGTCGTAAAAATCGCTTGAAGTCGCTAAATGACGTCATCGCATAATTAGTGTAAAACTGTTATGGACTCTGTAGGAGAGAAGAATAACATGGGGGGGAGATAAAAAACGAGTGAAAAACACCAGAAACATGCGATGGAATGTGTTCATTGTCATCATGCAGTACAACAAAAACACTTTTGGTGAGAGAGCACCTGAACCACAGCACCTAAAGCTTTGCGGTCATATGTTTAGATCTACAAATGGACTTTCTCCTTTTGATTCATGTGTTTGTTTTACATCCTGCTCTGTATTCAATTCAATTCAATTCAACTTTATTTCCATAGCCCATATGTACAATCACAATTTACAATTGTCTCGATAGACTTTACAGTCAGCTCATTGCTACACCCTCTGTCCTGTAACCAGCAGTGGATAAGCATCGACTTTGTTCCATGCGCGGTTCCTTTTTGGGTGTGGATTTTCAGAGCAGTGAGGAAGGGCCTGCTAAAAGGTTCTTTGAAATTAAACCTATTTTGAAAAGTTTGTCAACAAACGTAACTGTCTCTCAATTAGGTTATTAGTACAACAGAATTGAAAATGTCTATTAAGTTAGGGGAATGTAATTCTTAGGAGACAGCGCTGAACACAGAAATGTCACTTCAAGAGCTGGAAAATCCAGTGATGCAACAAGCCATCCAAACTCAGCTGTTGTGGTCTGTGTGAATATATTTATGGAGAGATGCATGTCAGGCTGGCAGTGCGTAGGCACACATCCTACGCTGCAGGTGCAGCATTGATTTGACGCAGAAGTATAAATCAGGAGTGTCTCCTGCTGTTGTCGACTTAAAGCATATTCAGGAAAACTGCAGCATATTTGTGGCTAAAATAATTGTATGATGACTAATGATTTACTGTATTTTCATCATAGGACGCATTTCCGTTCTCTTTGTGGCCCCCCCCCCCCCCCCCCATTTAAGCATAATTGACAAATGTCATGCATTTGACGGATCAACACATTTTCTTATTGCAAATGAGAATTAATCGTTTGTTATCAGGGATTCCAGTTCGTGAATAGCAGGGCATTCTGTTCAATGTTTAGTTTGTTTGTTCAGGCCAGCCAGGAAATTAGCTGCTGCTGAGCAAGAAGCTGCAAGCGATGGGGTTAGGTATGCCCACCATTACTTATAATGAGCTCCGTATGGCTGGATGGCGCTGAATGCACTTACAAATCCTGGGATCCTCACAGTGTAACTGGTCTCTGCCAGATATCAGTGAACATTCGGCAGCATGTTCTGGGGTTGGTCCAGAGAGAAGCTGCTTTATAGGCAAGTAGATTGAATCACAACAGTAGAAATTTGTCCTGGTTATATACTGTAAGGAAGGAGCAAGGAAAAGAACATTTCCACAGGTGAGGCAGCGAAGCCACATTTTCTGTGAAAGAGCAACAAGAGCACCTTCGGTCTGAAGGTCAACTACGACCTGCTCCGACCATCATACATACATTCAGACTGGACAAAGTTGTGATTTAATGGATGGTTGGAGACACAGTAGGGCTCTACAAACATTCCCATAATAATTCCAGTCCACACAACCATCATATGCTCCTGCTTGGAATCGTTGCCCTTAGTAAACCCTGTAGCTTGTCACCTGCACCCCTTGGTCCTGCTCCCAGACCTAAAGATAACTTCCTTCCTTCCTTTCCCCATTTCCCCATAAGCGTGGTCAACTTACTGCATTCAAATTTAAATTTGAGGTGGTATGCATGCAAAGCTGGTGTTCAGCAGGTCTGTTCAGTTTAACCCTCCATGCCTAAATCCAATTTACGTTTATATGTACAGCCCAACATCACGAATTGGACCGGTCTAGAAAGACTTTATAGTCTACGCAATAACACACCCTCTGTCATTAGCCCTTCTATCAGACTGAGGAAAAGCTGCCCAAACCCCTTATAACGGGGGACAAAAGGCAGATCCTCTGCCTGGAACAGACGGAGCAGCAAACACTGCATGAAGATACTGAGGTGGTTCTCTGAAGAAAAGAGATTTCACTTCTAAAAGCTTTTAAACAAGTCCAACAGCGTCTGTTCGTCCATGCCCGTCCCATGATTCATGGCAGCTGGTGAAACCCTGGAGACGAGGAAGAGGAAGGAATATACTGATTATGTGTTATGATGTATGTTCCGACCTGTTTTAGTGCAGCACGACCCAAACACTCTCAGGGTTCAGGCTTTCATAAAAGACTAACATTGTGCTCCTTTCATTTCCTCTTCTATGTGCTGTTATTATCTTGTTTAAGGTTGATCTAATATCTGCCAGCAGTTATTAACCTCATTGTAACATTACTGATACATCACCTCTGATCACTCCCAATTCCTACAGAAAGCAGAGGGTTATTTTGATCACATTGTGACCAACATGCATTTTGTGTAAATCCATTCTGAGATCATCAAATGTAGGTCGCACAGGGGTTAAAAATGAGACGTAAATCCAGCCAAAGATCATGTCCTTTCAGTTGGGATACGGGCTGTGATTTATGTGCAGATCAAGCAGCCATTTGGTACGGGCTATTATCCTGCATATGATTATCATTATTCTCTTTTGCCTGTTAATCATAGCAATCTCCCAGGGTGTGTTGGCAAGGTGATCACATTTAATCTGGATGTATAAAGACCACTCCACATGGGCTGTTGTGTCACTTAGGAGACAAGGTTTACATTATCCAAATGAAAAACAAGCCGGAGAAGAGGTTGTCTCAGGTTGATTAGTCTTCACCACCTCTTTGCTCTTCAAGCTCCTCAAGGACAAAGAGGACAAAGAGGGGCTGTGAGATGATGAGATGCGTTTATTTTTTGTGTTGAGCAGAAAAAAATCACGTCATTTGTTTCCCCATGCAGCTACTGCCTTGTGTTCTGTGTCACTAGTATTCTTCAAGTGACGAGTGAAAAGCACATTAGAGTGGAGCTGCAACTATTGATTTCAACCATCCAGACAAAATAATTTTACTGTATAAAGTGTTGCACGTTTACATTGGTAGCACGTTTCTTTGCCTGACAGCGGCACTTGTGGTGCTTTAGCATCATTGTTAGAATGCTTTGTAGTGAACTCCAGCTGGAAATGATCCATGATCCATGTTTATTCATGTATTCATAAAATGTACGGAGCTGGCAAAAGAGGCACGTAGTTGTACAAGTGTTGTGAAAGAATCAAACATTGTTGTCACCGACTTTTATGAAAGTTTTATAGAAGACAACTGGAAGGTTTCCTTTTCTTAAATAATTGATGTGAGTGCGCGTGACTCAATGCTCAGTGTTCAAATGTTTGTTTGTGTCTACTCACATATTAGTTCACCTTGGCAGGGGGGTGGGGGGGTGGGGGCTTCCCACAGGGTTACGATGCTATAATCCATTAAATGGATGAAAGGTTTAATTTATATCTGCTAATTACGACTCCCCTCTCTCTCATGTTGACCGACCTGGACAGTTGCTCTCTAGTTTGACTTATTAGCAGATCAGGATGGAATTTTCAGTGAGGAAACAGCTCACACAGCCCTTAAAGTAGAGAGTAGAACTACTCAATCCAGTGACTCCATATTCAATCTCATCAGGCCTACAAAGCCATATTGTATGTATTTTTTCATTTACTTATCTATCTACTTTCTACTTTTTTTAATCAATACAGGGCAACGTCATTTGTTAATTCTCCAAAGCAAAGTCTTCAGTTTCAGCTTATTTGCTGATGGAGGAGTTTTTATTTATTTATTTGTTTTTTCTTAGTAGTTTATCTAAACACAATTGGGCATATTTGCAGTGAATTTGCAAATATTATGGAGACAGATGTGAGTGTTTCAATTGTATTTTTGCATGAAACAGATTGGTCGGCCACTCACCTTTGCAGCAGATCTGAGCCGAGGGAATTCTTGTTGTCTGTGGTACAGATTTCTGTTTAATATCTTACATGTCAGCATTGCACTTTGGAAGAATTACACATCAAATGTTCATTTGAAGGATGCAGGTTGGCATTCCAGGTATCTACGCGATCAGAGGAGCACTTTGCCCATTCACTTACCTGCAAACTGATGTGAGAGGTTAAACCTTGTAGATCTAACAGCGTTTTTGTTGAACCACTTAAAGAGTAAGTGTCAATACTTCATACAGAATGTGACAAGTCAGACTCCAGTCAGTGTTTGACAAACATCTGCTGCTCTGGAGCATCTTTCCTCTGGACTCACACATTCTTGCCACTTGGAGCTGATAGGCAAATAAACACGATTTACTTCAGACAGACGCCTGTCTTCAAACTGTTTATTTGCTTTTTACTCACTGTAAACAAGCAGTTTGGAAATTCTGAGCTAATCAAAATTGCATTTTGGCATTTTTGAATTTCTGTGACATTTAATAGGAAAAAAACCCAAAACAATGGTTGAGTTGAATCAATCAAAATCGATCAGGAAATTGACGTTTTATTTCAAGCTCTGAGAGGGTTGATTTAGCAGACACTGACCTTGTCATAGTTGGAATGGTCGACATCCGTGGGAAATGGGGAGCGACAATAATAACTTCCCCCCAAGGACTTGGAAGATATGCGTCGCTAGGGCGCCTGTGTGAGTCTTTATGCAGCAGCTCCAGTGCCCCTCTCAGGTAAACAGAGCACCTGGGACTCGAGCTGCTTCAGTGAAACGAGCACGGTGGACGTCAAGACCATATATATTGCAGTACAGACAGTTTTACTGGCCTGTTTCTTTAATCCTTGGGGTCATTTATGTTTCCTAGAAGTCAATTAAAACGTGGAAAATAATAAGTGATAATATTACACGATAATGATAGATCATGGAAAAATCCATGTGACAAAAATTCATTCAGCAATTCATGATCATCTGATTAAAGTTTATGACCACTTTTTCCTCATTTAATCAGTCATGATTATAGAAGCACAACTTGTAGCACCCACAAGGACGGAAGGCACCCGAGCAGTTAATGAATGTGGAGATGAGGCTATGATCACACAGGGGCATAATCACACAGCATGCTTCAATCAGGATGGAAGTTAGCTGGGGTCGTGGCTCTGATCCCTACTGTGATGAGCTGCAGTAGCTGGAGAGCTGCTATGTCCTGATACCTTCAGAATTTTCGACCCACTCAGCATGTCATGCTGTTTTAGCGACACTTTTTCTTTTATTCCTCTCCCAGTAGGTGTTCTTTGGAGAGTTTGTTTCGTTATTCAAATCCCTCTACCAGTGCACAGAAGCGCACGTCTTCCCACTGTGAAGATGTGGGCTTCTGTTTCTGATCCACTTCTGTTTACACACTTCACAGTAAATTTCATAGTTAATTACCCGATGAAGCAGTGCTTGCACTCTTGGCGAACAGCGCTCCAAAGGATTCAGTCCCTGAACAGAGACACACCTATAGACTCTTCTGTCAGCACGCAGTTTGACAGCGTAAACAATGTTGATGTTGATTCTGTTCCACTGGGTGAGTCTGTGCTACATGTTAATAAGTGGTGCACCATCAGAAACAAAGGTTTGACTCATCCGAACTGAACGCAGACGTCATTACTGTTCATTAGTATGTGCTCCTCCTGCATGGACAAGGCAAACTCCCTGCTTTTAATGGTCCAGTCTTCATAAGGACTCAGTTTATTGTCTTCAAAAATCCTTATTGTAACATTTTGTGAATCCAGGGACGATTTATGAGCAGGGATACTGTCTGAACTCACAAACACATAAGAGGCTTATGTGAGGTTACCGTTGGGTTTAAGGGCCCTGAAGAGATTAATGGTTACTCAGGCACAACAGCTAGTTGACTGTGAGTGTCAAAGCCATTAGGTGGGTTATCACTGCTGCCCTGTTGTTAGTCCAGTCACAATTCAGCCACCTCTTGCGAACACCTTTGCAAACATCTTGCCCAGTGCATGTTTTCTCCTTAAGAGTCTCTTGAAGTCTTCCAATGAGAGATGCCGAGGGCTGGTGGTTGATCAGTGGGACTTATTTGACACCACTAGGTCTGAAACTTTAAGTCAAGTGGACTTCCAAAAGCAGTCCCCGAGGGCATGGTTTTGTCTGTCTGACTCTGTTTAGTGACCCTGTGTTCTAAGCATTAAAGCTGACTGGCATGCTGGTCTAAGTGGGCTGCGCTTGCTTTCTCCCATGGGTCTGCTTCAGTGGGTTCAATGGTGGCTAAGCAGGCTGAAAGAGAAGCGGGAGAGGATAATGACTCCATCCATTCAATCCTCCATTTGTTTCTGTTAAATAGTGGAAACCGTGAAATTAAAGCTGATAAAACTTCCCATCTACATCTTCCCATATACATATGTACAATATATTATCCATGTGCATATAATCATGCCCCCCTGTGCAAGTAATGCATTTACTGTGTAATGAAGCATCCATGCATCAGCAGGTAATTGTCAGGTTCTCATCCCGGCGTGTTTTGCCACAGGCTGTCTGATACTGATGCACGAGGTGACCTTTCACGTGTATATGAAATGCAGCACACAATCCACGAACCCAGAGGAGGAGCTCAGGGTGCCGGGTGACGGGTTAACGCCGACAGTGATCAACATTTTTCACCGACCAGACCTCAAACCTGTCGTTGATGTGTTTCAAATCAAAAAATGTTTAAGGAAAAAAAAGAAAAAAAAAACACTTCTGATCTTTACAGTCCATCTTTGTGTTGCACATGAACTGGTTGGACTCTCTGATGCCTTATGTTGATGGCGAGATAAAAGGTTCCATTTCAGTCACAGATACGGGGAATTGCGAAAGCATCTCTACCTGCTGGAGTGATGAACACACACACACACACACACACACACACACACACACACACACACACACACACACACACACACACACACACA
>JBBMJM010146025.1:0-11103 GCA_037832705.1 Centriscus cristatus
ATTATTATTATTATTATTATTATTATTATTATTATTATTATTATTATTATTATTATTATTATTATTATTATTATATTAAGTTTGATAAATACACACAAACACTCATATATGTATTTTATCTTGAAGAACGACGGTATAACCTCTGGTGGTTTACATGCAAAATGAACGAAACTCAATTATAAACAGTAACAGTTTGACATGATCCAATGTCCTTTTGACGTGTCACTGAGTGTCGTTGTTTGCAGGCAAGGCAGGTCCTGGGAGACAACTTCTGTCAGTGTGAGTATCAATTGTACAAAACATAAAAATTGTGTAAAATCCAACACGTATAATAATAATAATAAATAAAACCGTCCCTCCATCAGACTTCAGTCTCAGATATGTCTCAGACTACTTTTTGTTTCTCAGCCCCTCAGTTTGACCAGGACCTGAAGAGGTTGTCTGCGTCGCCCAGACTGGACGATATTCATGGCTATCACCGTGGCAGGCGCCAGTCAGGTCAGGGGTCATTTTCTGCTCTACTGAAAAGAGTCGTTTCACCTGAAGCTGTTACCAACGTGAACAACGTTTCACTGTTGGCAGCCGACTTTTAACTTGTGTTGTCCCGTTCACCAACAAATCGTTCAAAAGAAGGAACTGCTGCAGGTAAACCTGATATGTTGGTTCCCTGCAAACAAGTTGACTGACATGAATAACTCAGGGAAAACTTACAAATCTTTGAATGAATCTATTGGACAAATCTTCTAAAACAAATCTTCTTTTAATGAATAGATTCTACTGATCCATTACACTTAAAACAACTACTTTGCTAGTGATATTGACTCTGCTGATTGGGGAAATGTAGTATTAATGATTCATTACTTTTTATTGTCCCAGGACCCAGGAGAATTGACTGAAGATTTGAACGTGGTGTCTAAACATCGATGTGTTATTTGAATATTATGAATGACAACTGAGGTGTAATGAGAGGATTTAATCCATTATACAGAGATGTAATTTACAGACATGTAGAAATACATGTGGCCCTGTTTGCTCCTCCAGAGCCCCCAGAGCTGCTGCTCTACACACCAGAGAAGTCGAGAAAAGGTCTTCCCCTGCTGCTGGAGGGAAACCTCCCCTACAGACGGACAAGGAGACAGTCAGGTAGACAGACCAATTGACACATTTCCACAGGATGAATTCTGTCTTCAGACGTCCCTGTGTGTCCCCTCCTGTCAGCCACACCTGACTGGTTAAAGGGTTGTAGCAGGTTTATCCTTCTTTGTTTCGTCCTCGCACAATTTTCACCTCAGACACATCTCGTCTCCGTTTGTCTTCCAGCTCCAGTGAAAGACATTGAAACTGCATTTAATCAACACGGTGAGCACGTTCTTCACTTTGTCCAAAACAATTTTAAACTTAAACTTACTTTTTACAGTTTGATAAACATTATTGATATGACTGACCTCATTAATTTGAACCTATTTAACCCTTTAACATGGACTAGGAACAAAGAGCTAGGACAGGCGTGTCCAAGCCGGTCCTCGAGGGACGACTGTCCTGCAGGTTTTAGATGTCACCCTACTCCTAACACACCTGAGTCAGTGTGTGTGAGGTTCTGTAGAGGTCTGACATCGAGTTGCTGATTTGAGGCAGGTGTGTCGGAGCAGGGTGCCGTCTAAAACCTGCAGGACAGATGGCTTGGACATCCTGAGCTAGGAGAAGGATAAACCATCATCCATGTTGCTGTCATTATGGTAATTCCATCGTCTCTGTCGCTGCAAGCTGACAAGTCATTAATGACAGAAACTTAGATGTGAAGTGATACTTCACAGCTTTCAGGAACTGATGAACATTTTCTGATACCGCAAGTAGTCACATAATTATGGTTCTCCAAAGTATGCTAGCATAAGTGTCGTGCCGTGGATACCATCGGTGTTAGAGGGTTAAACCTTCATTTAAAAATAAAGGTCTGATCAGTCTGTGGTTCATGGAACAAATGACTTCAGTTCATGTACATTCCACAAATACTTTTAATCACAGCATGTTGACAACCTGTTTTCTGCATTTGTCCATTTTTGTTGGGGAGTAACGAGCAAATGTTGGATTTGTGTCAAATGCCTGGTCTGTATCTTCCTGTCAATGACCATCCTGTCTCTCTATCACATTCCTTCTCCTCCTCTCTTCACCTTCATCTGCGGAACCGCTCCAGCATTGAAGGTAAGATCGTCTCTGGTTCTTGTTTGGTGTATTGTCATTTATATTTGCTGCATGTTAGCATGTTAACATGATGTACTCAAGTACATTCAGTCAGGTGGGGAGGGGGTACTTTAGGAAAAAAGCAATTCTAATTTGGGAGAAGAGCTAAAAAAAAACATACAATAGTACAATTAAAGCAGCATGTATACACTTTTGAGGAAGTGTTCTTTGATAGTGCAAAGAGTTGTGGGATTACTTTACTCCAAAGTACGCTAGCATGCAGGGATACCTTTGGTGAAAGGGTTAAAGATGAATATTTTCTGGCATCTTTTCCCATCTACTGTAGTGTAGGGATAGGGTGTAGGTGTAGGGGTTGTTGGCATCATTCTAGGGTTTGGGAAATGAATTCTGAACAAATCCAACACTGAAGCTATTATCAGCAGATGGGTTGATCATGAAAATAGTTAGATAGTTCCCAATTGTATGTACACAAGCAGCTGATTGAGGCTTTGTTTGAGTCTGTGAGCCCATTCTGTCGACTCATCCTGCGAACACTGTTCTGGCAGCCGGCAGGCAGTGAGGGGGAGCTGTGCCAGGCCAACAGTTTGGGCTCAGCTGGCAGCAGCAGCACGCTCGCATCCTCAGTCATTGAGTTGGAGCCTGAGCTCACCGAGCCACTTCAACCGAACCAGGAGGAGGAGGTATTTTTTTCTGAGAGCTGAGTCAATATATAGATAAACTGTGACACTGACAGAAGATTAGATATACAGAGTATCATCATTCATCTTCTGCCCAGGAGGAAGAGGAAGTGGAGGAGCTGACCTCGCTATGTCCTCCACCCACCCTGTCCATCACAGAGGAGATCCTTGAGTTCATCAACCAGAGCAGAGCCAGGGAGGGACTCACCTCCATTTGTCCTGACTTAACGGTTAGAACACCCTCAACTGTTCTCCACATATGACAAAGATATATGGGTGCTGGTTATGTACTTAGAATATCATGAAAAAGATGATTTATTTTCCAACAAGACCTGGGACCTGCACACAGTGCCAAAGCTACCAGTAACTGGTTTAAGGGCCATGGTATCCGTGACCTTACAATGCCCCATAGAAAATAGCATTGTGAAGAGGAAAATGTGACACGACAGACAATGCAGAAGAGCTGAAGGCCACTATGAGAGCAACCTGGGCCTTCATAGCACCTGAGCAGTGCCAAAGACCGATCGACTTTCAGTTGGCCAACATTTCTAGAAATCTTTTTTTTTGTATCGATCTTAAGTAATATCCAATTTTCTGAGATACTGAATTTGGGATTTTCATTAGTTGTCAGTTATAATCATCAAAATGAAAAGAAACATTTGCATCAGTCTATATGTGTATGTCTAGACATCAGTCTATATGTAATGAATGAATATAATTTTTTTTCATAAAATTTCACTTTTTGAATGGAATTACTGAAATAAAAGTCAAAGTCAACTTTATTGTGAAATATATTGTATATGTGTGATATACAACATGGATGAAATTACAGACCTCTCAACACACAGGACAAACAGTACAAAAAATTACTAACTGTAATGTAAATAGTGTAATAAATCAAGAACTAACTAACTTCAACTTTTTCACGATATTCTAATTATATGACCAGCACCTGTATGTGGTTGTCTTGTGATTTATATTTCGTGAATTCTTACCCTTCTTTCTTATATATTTAGGATCAAGTCAAAGATTCACCCAAAGAGACCCAGGCTCCATCGAACACAAACAGCTTCACCTGCCCCCTCCCCCCAGTGGCACGCCCCTCCAGCCCAGAGCAAAAGCATACATTGCAACCAGAATGTGAAGAACAGGAGATTGAGAATGACAAAACCGTCCAAAGCCAGGCCAGTGGGTCTGAAGAGGGAGATGGACTTGAAAATATCAAAACCTTGAACGAAATTCAAGAAATTTCAAATGCAACAAGTCAAGTGGAAAAGGGAGTGGATGGAGATGGAGGGACACAAAAAGATGAAGTGGAAAACCAGAAAGACATGAACAAAATAATAGATGGAGAGAGTGAGTGTACCATCCCCACTCCACCACCTTACTCTTCACCTGTCCTTCACTCAGACCATGATCGATTCATCTCAGTGGAAGAGAGAGAGGTGAGCTGTGACTCATCAAGACTCAAGGACAGAATAGAGCTCCCCACTTCCTCAAATCCAGACTTGTGTCATCAACCTATCCAAAACTCTAAATCACCCAAAAGAGGCTCAACTTTTACCAAGCGGGACAAAAGAATTATTGAAAAAATACGGAGCTACTATGAGGCAGCAGCTGAGGCTGAGGAGGAAGAGGCAGAGGAAGATGATGGATCAGGAGAAGGAGTGACATTAAGAAGGAGAAACAGTTTCTCACAGATTCCCACAGGCCTGGTGAAAGAGTCTGTGTCACGCTTTGACATGAGTGAACAGGAAGCGGGGGCAGACAGTGGGCAATCAAGAAATGAAACAACTGACCCACACAACAGAGAGACTGAGCATGAGGTACCATCTAGCTCCTCTACTGGACGTGTCACTTGTCAAACATCACTTTCAGGCGAAACCAAGGATGGACAAGCAGATGACCAAATAAGCGGCAGTGAGTTTGAAGCAGAGGATAAAAGTGTCCCATTTAAGACAGCCAGTGGGATCCAAGATGGGCAGAATGCAAACCAAATGGGCATGAGACCACAATCACAACCAGACAGACCTCTTGAAATAGGGAGAACTGACAGTTTCTGCGAAATAAAGTCAGAGGAAGAACTGAAGGCAAAACCAGAGGGAAACACAATTGGAATCGTTACACAAAGCCGATGCAGGGATAAAAAAAACAAAAGTACTGTTCTTGAGCAAGCTAGTATTATTGGGAACACCCCAACAGAAAACCACAAGGACTCCTCTACACCTCTTTCAGAATGTCAGAAAACTGAGACCAAAGTTTCATCCACGTGGACTAGGGCCAAACTGAGAGATATGCATAAGACCAGTGGGAATTTTGAGGGCCTGCCCAGTCAAGTAAAAGTGGGTCGATACTCCCACCACTCTAGGATTGTCACAGCAAACCGAGCATTGTTTGAAGGCATGGCAGCCGACATAGCTGGGATTGGGTTCTTTGAGGCAAACCCTGTTGTGGACCCTTCATTGATGGTGAACTCAGAGCGTATTCTGAGCAAAGTCCAAACATTGGCCCAGATGTACAGTGCCAAAGCCAGCACCATGAAGGTCCCACTACATCAGAAACGGGCCAGTGGAGTACGGAACCAATCCTTGGGTGTTGCTAGGTTGTCTGGAGTATCCACTCAGCTCCTGGCTAACAAACAAACACAAGCTGATTATAAGTGCCCAATGGAAAGCAACAAACTTCCTAAGTATCATACCCAAAGACATACACATGCCAATGCACATCGTAGTCCAACTCATACTGAGCCAAAAGTCCAATCAAATAACGAATATGAATTTCAGACCAAAGTTCAGAGTAAGACCACGACACAAACTAGTGACCAAATGCAAATTCAACAGGCAAAACAGACAACAAGTCCAAAACAAATCCAGAAGTCCACCAAGGCTTATAGTGAGTACCAGAACCAAACTGTAAGCCAGAGGGACCAAAGCATCCTGGAAGAGAGGCTGGAAAAGAAAAGTGGTAGGTTTTCCTCTTTTTAAAGATGAAGGAACAGAGGACTCTAAGCATGGCCTACATATACAGACAAATGAATTAAAGTAACTATTGACAGTTTTACTCCATTACTAAGGTTTATTCTCTGTTGTTCTGTTTTAGGTATGCGGGAGTCGAACAAAGTCGCATGTCAGTCTCCACTGTTGGTCAGAGAGCAGTCAGCTCCTCATGGTCACCACCTGACAAATGGATTCACGCTGTCCAGGCCCAGAGACTTCATTTCTGCATTGACTAAAGAACAAACCTCGAGTAAGGACTGTAGATCAGATGGTGGCTCCCAATCTTCCATTATACAAGAGGAAAAGGTGTCCACTTCTCAGACGTCCACTGTTGCCACGAATAATAGCTACGATGGCAGATGGAGCTCTTCTGGAGTGTCCTCTGTTTCACCAGACTCAAGATGTCATCAAAGAGTCCAACGTGAAGATCAGAGCTCCAGCCCTGGCGACCCCCCTGGGGTGGTCAATTTGACCGTAAATCATGGCTCTCCTTGTACGTCGTGGCAAAGTGGAGACCTACGTCATGTTGGGGTCATTCATTCAGATACTAAAGAGACATACAAAGGAGAGGGGTGAGTAGACTGCAATTAAAGGCTTGGTAGTCAATGGCACAATATAAAGACCATTATGTAAAGTGGGAGTAGAAATAGGTGATGGATGCTCATGCTAATCATTAGCCTCGTTGTGGTCATACCACGTATGTTGTAATCTGAAATGTTTGTGTTTTAATTTGCTTAAACCTACTGAAATAATGCAAAGCAAAAATGATTGAAGTGTTGAAATTGTCATTATGTCGTGTTATCATCAATCACTGGAGTTCATATCATCATGTTCTATTGTCTGCCAGAAAGTATCTTTTTCATTTCAAACGTTTGGCATACAGATGACTCATTTTTCTCTCAATTGTTTGTAGGTCTGAGCTGAGTGCTGAACACCATGTTGACTCATTCATGAAAGACTTTGCCTCTATTAACACCATTGGGAAGGCTACAGAATCTGAGCGGAATCTCCCCTTTCATACACCACAGTGGAATATGTCTAAAGAAGGAGAGGAGCATTGTAACTACAAGGAGGATGTACCAGCTATGCAGTGTATACAGGACAAATATGTCCCTGAATACGATGTTTTTATGCAAAATGATGAAAGTAAAGTTGTGCAAAGCGACAATTTACCGTTTCATGCAGGGGATGGATACAGGGCCAGCAAATTATTCACAGATAGAGAGCCAAGCCCTGAAGGGATTTTACAGAGAGCAGAATCGACACAAGGCCAGACTCCAACAGATCAAAGCAGCTTCATCTTACAAAACCCAGATGTGGCCAAAGAGGAGACCCAGGTTGAAGCTGTGCACCCGGGGGACAGAGGCACCACTGTCCTGATTACCTCTGTTAGGCCAAAGATTGATGAGCCCCAAAGCAATCAGATTACATTAAACGAGAAAAAGAATGATTTGTGTGATTCCAAATCACAAGATAGGATTTGTCTGCAAGATTCAGAAGAAGTCTATGGACCTACAAATCATGCTGCGAGTGCAGTATCCCTGAAACAGCTATCCTATATGACCTTTGACTCCTTGCAACAGGGTTCTTGTCACAAAGTCACAGATCACCTGCAATGTCACAAAGCAAAGGAAGGGGCAACTCCAAGTCCAGAAGAATTTGTTCAAAGCCTGGACTCAACACCTAGCCAGCCATGCCCCCTGTCTCTTGGCTATCTACCAGTATTCACGAGCCAGAGGCCACCAGACCTACCCACTACCATGGGAAAACGGCGTCTGTCTAAGACCTGGAATGTCAGGGACACAGCTCCCGATGACTATGGGTATGTCTGGGCTCCATTAATAATTTTCCCTAGCAATTACCCACAACAAATTGTATTTGTTTGGTGAAGATCCAATAAGAAACCACCAAACTAGCAAATAAACCCAATCTATAACTTTGAAGAAAATAGCATTCCAATAAACAAGAGGTACTTAAATGGTTTTTTTTTTTGTCTTTTCCAGGATATCAGACCAACAGGTTGTCGTGTCACCATCCAGCCTAAGCTTATTCTCGGACACTGCCAATGAGGTGGTCGTCGCTCCCATTGACCAAGACACAGACTTTGCCACGGGCCTAACAGCGATTAGACCCAGCCTCAAACACAGCTCACCTGCTTCATCTGCTTCACCTATCCCTACACCCTCCTCCTCCCTTAACCGAGCATCTGTTTGCCCATCACCCTTCAGAGTCATTCAAGTATCTTCTCCTACCCCCTCATCTACTGAAAGTTTCATCTCCCCTGATACAGTGTACAGGCCTGTTCCCTGTTTTTCCTCTGAACCGTCCTCTGGTAGGGGTACCTCCATGAGCGCACCACCTATCTCCTCTTCCACACCGTCTCCTGCTTTTGCCCCCCCCTTCTCATCTTCTTCCTCTGGAAGGTCTTCATCCCTAACAGCAGGGCCTTCTCCTTCCCCTACAATGGCCTCTTCCATACATTCTCCACCATGCTCTGCTCCCAGTACATCTTCCTCCACATTTACCAGATCTTTAGCTGCCTCTTGTATCAGCCAGTCTATCAGCCAGAGCATGGCAAAAAAGAACACTGCTAGGCATCAGACCTTACCGTCCTCTCATCAGCAACGTGTCTCCCCATCACCGAAACTCCTTTCCAGTCGACCAGGTTTCACCACACCAGCCCATGCCCAGTTGGGATGCACTATAGATGGCTACCAACATCCACTGAGTCCGACTTCCTTTCTTAGCTCCCAGTGCAAGTCTCCTTTATCTGTGCAGGCAACTATACCTTCTTTTTCCCAAAACTCTCCTGTGAGACTCACCGGTTCACAGTCTCCTCAACCATCCTCCCCCTGCACTTCAGCACGCCAATCTAAAACATACTTATCACAGAATAACAACAATAACAACAACAACAACATTAGCTTCCCTGGTTTCATCGCAGCAACCAACAGTTCCAGTAATACCAGCAGCTACCATAGGAATGGTGCTTTCAGTAATGGTGGTTGGTCAGTCAGTCAGGCACAAAAGGTGTCACTAGCAAATGGCTCTGTGGATGCTACCTTAGCAGAACAAACCCATGATCCTGTCTGGTCTGTGTCACATAATCGTGTGGCTCGACCATTTTCTGCATCTGAACCAAGCTCAAGAGTGCAGTCTCCATCTCCCTCTCTAAGCCCAGAATCACTTTCACATCTCTTCACCCCTCCTCCACAACATAATTATTCCTCTCCCATGGCAAACAAACCCCCCCACCCCAGCACACGAATAACAGGAGGTACAAGTTCTAATAATCCATTAGGCCTAACTTTGGAAATACATGGGACTGCTTCTCCAAATTTGGGATATGGGCAATCATCATCATGTTTAAGCCCACAAATCCTCTCCCCACCACCCATTGGTGTCTCAGTTTGGACAAATAATAATGTTGTCGTGCCTCAGCCTAGAAACCCCAGATTTAGTCCTTCTTCCCCCTCCTTTTCGTCCACAGTAGGCTCCCCAACTCGGGAGAGTGCATCTTTCTCTACTTTTCCTTCTTCAGCTAAACTACATAGTTACCGAGCATTGTCCCCTTCTCCACACAGGCCTCCCACATCCCAAACAACCCCCCAAACCCTGCGAAGGTCCTTGTCCAACCTGGCAGATAGACCCCCAAGTCCAGCAAGGACTAACCTTTGTGGATTGCGCCGTTCTTGGGCTGAGAACAGTCATAGGTCCCTTGTTTTTAATGGTAGCGATCAAGGTTCCTTTGACCAGCATGAGTCTGGTCCAACTTGTCCAAGGAGTGAATGGTCCACATTTGGCAACTCCCCATCCTGTCTCAGCCCTCAAGCTGGAATTAATGCACCTATCTCTCCTAACAAGAAGGCTCTAGGGAAGGGCCACCTTGGTGGGCAGCATTTTACCATGGTACCCTGGCCAGATGCACAAGAGCTTTCTCATAAATATAACAGAAATGAAAGCAACAATGTAACTGACTCTTCTCCTCTTGTCCCACTCCTGCAAAGCCTTGTTGCCTCAACGATTCCAACAGACAATCAAGCAGAATGGGGTGACACTGAGTTGGAAGAGGGTCACTGTCGCAGTCAGCTGATTTGTGCCTATGTTCCCCGACCCTCCCAAAAACAGAACCATTCGTCGTCCTGTGTGGTGCTCCCCTCTTCAGGCATGACCCCTTCTCCACCTGCCCACTACCAGCACCAAGTCTACCCGTCCCAAATGAGACCACCACCTCAGGTCCCAGTTTCTGCCACATCATCTCCTTTACCCACAATCCCCTCCCCCTTACCCCCAACATCACCACTACCCTTTGCCTATTCATCTTCTACCAAACCGGGGAACCAGAGGACCAGTTACGCAACCACAGTCAACCTCCAGATTGCTGGAAGTGGCCGGATAACCTCTTTTAGCACAGCCCAAGTTAGCCTGACCCAAACCCTGCAGGGTGGGGCTGTATCTGTGGGGCCAGGACATAGGAGAGTAAGCATCAGTGGACTTTCTTCCCCTCTTCAGAATTGTAACGAGCCATGATGCCTTTCAGAAGTATCTTCTGAAAGACTGATGTCTTTCAAACTGATGTCAAATGAGTACTCGATCATGTAACAGTGAAACAAGGGATGGTGATGGAATATTGTATGATTCATACTAAACATGAATCTTTTTTTGCTGTTTGAAATCTTGCTATAATGGGCATATGCAATGCTCAATGCCCATATATGATCCTCTGCAGAGTGGTTTACATTCCTGATTAGCTAATTTCCTGACTGTTCTTATTCATTTTGAATATTGCTGGACTCTGATGACTTATTGGATGGACCTATTTAGACATTTTATAAAGAAACTGGACAACATTCAAAAACTTTAATGAGCTGGAGGACATAGTTACTGTAAATCCTGCGGGTTTGGCTATTTGGTATCCAACCCAAATTACTCTTCTTAAAATTTTTTATTATAATAATAATAATTATTATACATCCTGTCATACAAACATTGTGTTATTAATAATGATTGCTTTAGCCATTTTTACTTTTTTATTTTATTGTTTATTTATGATTTTAGTCTTTTCTTTGGCACTTAATATCCTCAAAGTACCAGTGATAATTTGCACAGTGTTGTCAGCTCTGATGCATACGTTGTGTGTGCGTGCGTGCCTGCGTGCGTTCGTGTGTGTGTGTGTGTGTGTGTGTGTGTGTGTGTGTGTGTGTGTGTGTGTGTGTGTGTGTGTGTGTGTG
>JBBMJM010146036.1:9541-23180 GCA_037832705.1 Centriscus cristatus
GGAGGCTCACATGAGCCTGGTGATGGCGCCAGAGAGGAAGTCCTCATAGTTGAGGCGGATGTTGCCCGTCATGGTCGTGTCCCTCTGCCTGAAGACCTCTGTCATGCTCTGGAGCTGGGTGCACACCTGGATGAAGCGGTCCAGCTGCATGCCAGGCCGGCCGCCCGGCACGGTGAAACGTCGCACCAGGGTCTCTGAAAACTGGGGGCTCAGGTTGTAGCCCATCTGTGCAAGAGCTGAGGGACGATAACGGGATGCAGGACAGGAATCAAAGCCATTCCGGAGTCAACACACACACACACACACACACTGAACATTCGTCATTGCAGGATCCATGTTTCAATCAGTTCTTGACACAAATCCCAAATAACTGCCAAAGAAAGAGGTACCTTGGTGTAGCTCTGTGCCACTGATGCTCCCTGAGCGGTCTCTGTCATACTGCTGAAACAGTGTCCTCCACCTCTGCATGAAGTCCCACAGGGCCGAGAAGCCAAACAGGTCCATGCGACCTGACTTTGTCTTGTCAAACATGTCTGACAGGAAACGCACAAACAACATTATGTTGCAAAGCCCCTTTCTGCTAACGTCCCACCTTTCTTACTGAGCTCGTACATCTCCTCCTTGGAGCGTCTGAAGGCCAACAGAAGTCACACATTTGTCATTAAGGTAACAGACGGGAGTCATCGCTGAGCACATCCAAATGGAATGAACTGCCGTCTTCTCCTCCTCTCCTCATGCTTTCCTTCCGTTGAGCCATTTGAACCGACGTTGTCACTTACTGATCATCATGAGGCAGGTCTCGTCATTAAAGGAGGACCAGTTGGAGTTGACAAGTGCCTGTTTCAGTTCCTTCAGGTTGATGAAACCGCTGCGGTCCGTGTCGACACTCTGGAACCACTGGTACGCCTCTGGGTTGACCCCAGGAGGGATGTTACCTGCAATGAGGGGAAAAAATAAGTAGAAAGAGTAGACACATGGTGGAGCAGAAAGAGCAAAGATTCTGACCAACTGGGTACTGGGTACTTTCTTTGTCTGTAGTTTGTCTTGTCTAAGTCAAGCAGTTGGATTTATGCTCTTCATTACAATATATTTCACAATTTTCTACCAGTTATTATTCCGGCGAAGCTCACACGCTTTAACAAGTCATGAAAGCACAGAAGGAAGAAGGAAGAGTCTCAGTAATGATGCAGCTGCCTGGTTCCAATGCAGAACAATTATTCATTTATTGAGAGGTGAAGACACAACGCTGACAGCTGGAACCATGCTGACTCCATCAAGCAGAAACATGAGCATTAAAATATTCATTTCTATACAAAAAGATATTCTGCCCTCGGTTTTAAAGGCACCTGATAGAGAAGAGCTGCTTATATAACTTGCATGGACAGAAAGAAATGTGATGGAAGGTGGAACAGCTTAATGAGATTTGGAAGGGCGTCAGCTGCAGTTGTAATTGTGTAATTTCACTGTTCAGTTAACATTGATTGACAATTGACAATTAAACACTCAGATAGAAAACAGCAAACATTGAACAACGTCTGAACAGTAATGCTGAACAATAAATCTAATTATTTCAGTGGCCGACTCCAAAAACAATTATTTCAAAATCAATTGTTCATCAGTTATTACAAAATAATTAATATAAGTCTTAAACCAACGTACACTTCTCTTTAAAGACTACTTCATAAGTCAGTGATTGTGGAAAGTCTCTGCAGGGTTAAAGGTTAAGAAAAAGGAATCTGAGTGGGACTGTGGGAGGTGGTGGCGGGTCAAAGGGCTTTTACCTGATTACATGGAGGGACAGAAAGGAGGTGGAGTAAAATATGGTTTGAGGTGAGAAGAGGGAGGGCGGACTGATTCAGAAAAATGAATCGAAGAGGGACAGGTGACACTTCAGGCCACAGCCTGATGGATTCTGTCCCTGTGGGGAGTGATAGCAACACAAGCTGTGACTTGACTGAGCCCTACAGGAAACAGAGTAATCACACACATTCACACACTCCTTACTCATCTGTCTCTTACTGTTTTGCCCTCTCTCAGTGTTACAGGAGTCATCACTCCTGCTGTGTAATCCGGCTGAGGGGCACAAACGGAGCCCTGTCTCTACATGACTGTCAGGGAACGCGAGTCATTTTCCATCCATCACCTCGCAAGAGAGCGAGGATGAAAGACGGGGGAAAAAAAAAGTGCAACACAATGAAGACGAGGAACGAGACCCTTCCTCATTTACCTGCAGGAAGATGATGTCCATAAGGTCCTCCGTGAGGCTGTCCACCGTAACCTGCATAAGGTCCACCCCCGCCGGGGACACCGGAGGGTCCATGCCCCCATTGCCCAGCATGTAGTGGTGCCCCGTAACCGCCATAGGGACCTCCAGGTGCACCTCCGTAGGGAGCTGAAGGGGGATGCCCATAGGGGCCAGTGCCCCTGTATGGAGCACCAGGAGGTGGGTTATGGCCTGTCGGATAGCCCTGCACGGGGAGAAAGAGCACTGGGCATGGATGATGAATACAAGGGTTAGCTGGGCTGTGTGCTCCAACCTCTACATTCTGTGTTAGTATATACTGTACCGAATGTAGCAGTGCTCATAATAGATATAGATATAGATAGATAGATAGATACTCAATTCACCGCAGTGACACACTACTAGCACGCAGCAGTTGTGGGAAGTTAAGTTCATTCAGGTTAGCCGGTCACTCAAATGCTCAGATTTCCAGCTCCAAAGTCAAACTAACCAGAAACTTTCTACTGCTCTGGGAATCAATCAGAAATGCTATCGTTTTAACTTTATGTTCAGCGGTGTTCCTTCGAATCGGAGTAGAGCAAAAGTACAAGTTAGCGACAAGCTGTGACGAGGTGTTTGTGATTTATAACACAAGAATTAATGACTGGTCGCTTCTGCCACAGCATGAAGGAAATGTCAAGTTGAATACACTTATTCTACCGCAACGGACAGTTACTCAACTTAGCACTGATAAAACAAAAGAAAGATGTTCAATTACAATACCTGGCCGTGATGGAAACTCATGTTGGATATACTTTTAGTTGCTTTAACAGAAAGGCGGATACAGAAGGAACTAGCTCTGTGTGTTTATTGGTTTATTTCCGGGTCTGTCAAACCGCACCCGCGTTCCTTGCTTCTGATTGGACGGTGCAGTGGTGACGTCAGAGCAATGATGTCAGTGCACAAAAATTTTGGACGAATGAAAAGACTGGTGTTTCATTCTAGGTGAGCCTGTTTATATTTGGATGTTTAGTTTAAGCGATTTAAGCGCCGTAATAAAATCTAAACTCATGCACATAACATTATTTATAAAATATGCTAAAAAATAAAATGACAAATACTTTACAAAATAAAATAATATACACTGTAAGATGAATTGCAAAGGGATGTAATTGAAACTTGAAACTGTTTCTGATGGTGTTATATTTAATTGCACCCTCATAAATTGGCAGTATATCATCATAAAGCCACACACATATGTAGAAATATTCACTTTATATTCATACATCAGAGCAATAAATATACCGTGAAAAATATTTTGAATCTTACCTTCTTTAAACATTACTATGACTGACATAAAACATGTCCATTTTTCAACTGTCATTATGTATCACAACACGTCAACAGGATAGTGACCATTCTCTTAGGTGTACTGAAGAGTCCATCCAGGAAAAAGATTAGTTAAAAAAAAAAAAAAAAAAAAAATCAAGCTGATTAATCCTAAACAAAGTGCTCTGTGTGCTTGATGCTGCACATTTAAAGACTTCTCTGTCTGAGTTTAGATCACTTTGAGGCTGCATAGTACTGGGTAGAGCTATTCAAATCTATCACACACTCACACATGCGCACACACACACACACACACGCACACACACACACATCCCTGAAGTGTGTTCCTGCTGAAACCCGTTTAACATAATGATATTTACAAAACTGTGTCTCGGATTATCCCCAAATTGACTTTTTGGTATTGAACAGCAGGAAATGACAAACTGATTCTGCATGCAGCAGCTCCTTGAGTCCTCTGCTTAGTGTGTCTACACAGACACACTGTCATTTCTGATTCATTTTTTTGGAATGGGTTCTTCCTCAGCCGTCATGTTACAGAGATTGTGCATCGAGGCTGTGGGATCCACTCTGATGGATGCTTTGGACCTGAACTCTGACCTGGGTGCTGCCAGCGGCGTCATCTCATGATTCTCTGCAAACAGCTGCCTCTGTAGTTCATTTTTCCTCCTGATAAATTTCTGGATGCGCTTGTAGATAAGATAAATCATCTCGCAGATGCACATGAAGATGCAGACAGCAGAGGACACAACCATGAAGAGGGTGAAGATCCACTTCTCAGTGGGGCGTGATATGTAGCAGTCAACGGTGTTTGGGCACGGCTCCAACGAGCACTTGGACAAGCGCGGCATATCATAGCCCTTGTATATGTGGTGCAGAATGTAGAGGAACCCGGCATCGAAGCTGGCCTTGAAAATCAGACTCACCTAAGGTACACAAAACACATTTAGCATGTTTCACTACAATGGAAATGTATTTTCAATTCATCACAGAATGTGGCCAAACCCCTCGTCCTTACCACGTATGTCCACCACAGCCCTCCGCGTTTCTTTCCTGGGTTGGCATATAGATGGGACCCCTTGTGCGACGCCGTGTACTTCAAATCCTTCTGCTCGCGGTATTTGACGTGCCCCACCACCATTAGGGATGGACAGGTGACGAAGATGAGCTGCAGTGCCCACAGGCGGATGTGGGAGATGGGAAAGATGCTGTCGTAGCAAACGTTGGCACAGCCAGGCTGGGCTGTGTTGCAGACAAAGTCCTTGCTCTCATCGCCCCACACCCGCTGGGCCGCCACCACAAACACCATCACCCGGAAGATGAAGACCATGGAGAGCCACACTCGGCCAAAGGCGGTCGAGTACTTATTGACCCCACTGAGGAGGGCCTCGAGTGCAGACCAGTTCATAGCTGCAGAGGCGGAGGCGGGGAGGGAGGAGAGAGATGGGGATGGAAGAGCTCCTCAGAAGACCAGGTGGAATCGTTCAGATAATCTTCTTGATAATGTGACCCCGAGAATAAAAGAGGGCAAAACAGATTAGTTGGTGCAGCGTTGAAATTTTTAAATACTGTATATCATTCATTTCACACACAAATTATTCCAAACCATAATTATAAACGGCAAAATGTAAACCAGCCTAAAAGTACACACAAAATATCATTTGATTAGGAAATTGTGCCATCAGAGTTGTTTTGAATGAACAAATCAGTACTTTTGGTTAAGACAAGTGAACAAACAAGAATTTTCCAGCCATATGAATAATAAAACTTCGTCATATGTGTCTTTCAACAAACGGGCCTAAAACACAATGAAACACTGTATGTAAAACCGAAACGAAAAAAAAAACGAAACAAAAGAGATTCTGGGAAATGGAACTGTGCTCCTTTATCAACACCAGAGGAAGATTTGTGACATTTCAAGCACGCTGATCCTCAGAAGACTAAAAATGTCCTTGTGGTGATGGTAAATTAATTGCAACGGGAGCTTCCAGTGTGCCCAATTTACTCTTTCTAGTCTAGACATCACACAGCATTTTCACAAATATATTCCCCTCTATGTAGTCATAGCGGAGCCTTATTTACACAAAGCTACCTTTTCAATACGGATCCATTTCTCACTGATGTTATTATCCCGTCACTGAAAAGACAAACCAACACGCTCAACACGATTATTCAGCTATTTGAATGGTGCGGCTGAGCAGGCAGATGCTATCCGCTCCGTAATCCCAGCTGCTTATTGCCTTCTTCAAATGACTGATAGCATTGCATTGATGAATGCTAAACACACAGGGATCCCAGCATGTGGGTGCACTCAGGTAAAAGGGATTTTTCTTGTTCTAATATGAGATAAAACAACCTGGCTGTGTGTAGCGTTAATGGAAATGTGTGACCCTGGCATAGCAGGAAGGGCATCATATACCCCATAACCGTAGATTATATAACTGGCACATACGTTATTGGACATATGACTTATAACCAATCATGACTTAATACCAACAATGTACGTAGTTGGACTCATGGGAGACAGTCTCATGATCATACATGATGCCTGGGCCTCAACTTATTTTGAACATAAGCTTGATAACTAACAACAGAGGCCTGTTCACTACATAGTGTCTTCTAAAGGGGGTGAATACCCCTGAAGTGCCTGAGATACCACTACAATGCACCTTTTGAGCTCACACTCCTGCAGACAGCTTGCTCTCTGTATGACCTGTGTCTTGAAGCTTCAATAAATCAATAATAGATCATTCTGTTGAGACAATTCTTATTTCTCCAAAGTTGGACAGCGACAACAGATTTTTCCACAACAGCAGCATGTTCTGGAAGAAGGTGTTATTGATCACCGGTATGTTTGATTTATCGCCGGGTGACCTGTCACAGGTTTACTGTTCTGTGTGGTGAGTTTTTCCCTCTTCCTCGGTCTCTGTGCGACATGAACACATATAAATCAGATGTGTAGGGATGGGACGACAGCCAGGCAGGCGTTTCAAGCGTCTGTTTCAAATTTGATTTTGTAATTTGATGGTGGACGCAGCATTGTTACATAAGTATCCTTCCATGTTCCGTTTACATCTCATCGTGACGAGCGCTCCCAGCTTGACAGGGAAACAAGTTGGGCAACAGACGCTCTGTCCACTGTTCCGTTTCGATTCTCTCTCCGCCAATCCAGCATATCTGAATTCAGAAACAGTTTCCGTCAACATTTAGCGTCACTGCGGGCATACTGTGCTGTCATATTAGTTAGCTCTTTTCTCTGTTGTCCCACTTTATTTGACAGCTGAATTGCGCTGCATAAAAAGACCTGACTCAATGAATTCACAACTGTCAGTTCTGAACCATAAGAGTAAAATAAGAGTCTACCCGTTTATTATAAATACATGTGTGAGTGCTAATATTATGGTTATGCTTGAGAAATATGTTACACTGAGCAGATAAAACTCCCCGTTGTCGAGACTTGTGATGGGTGAGCCACATTTCTCTTTCTGACTCACCCATATCACCTACATCCTTCTCTCATCACTGACAACGTGTTAGTGTGATGATTCGCACATACTGACATCTCACCAGTCCGTTTAAGGTTTAAAATGAAGTAAACCCCCCCCCACTCAGTAGACATTTCCAGTATGTGTTGTGTAGATAGCCACCTCGTCTGACGCTGATGGATCTGGGACTTGTTCCACAGGTCGAGCTGGTTTCAGATACTTTCCTATTCACCCAGGCTGCATTGTCTTGATGAGTCAGTTCACCTGAGGAACAAGGTGGGGTCGTTCTCACTGTGATACTTTTTAACCTCACAACTCTGTGACTCTCTTTTAGTAATTTACACCTTGAACCTGACTGTGTTCTGTTTTTCAAAGGAAAACCCATTAGAGAAGTAACCCCCAACTGGTCTTTTTCTTTAAACATTATCTGCTTTTATTTTAAAAGGGCTGAATTCCTCCCTTGAAATATAAGCACTCAAATATGCATGATTGAAAAGCAGAAAGAACATTATTCTTGTCCCTTAAATGTGCCTTATATTGTTTTCTCCAATGAATCCTTTCAGTTCTTCTGAAATTAATCAGAAAAGCAATGATTCGTATTTGTACATACATAACAAACCTTACCTTAGCACAGGAAGGTGAGTAAATGCTAGTTATCCAGAGAGTAGCCAGGCTCACCTTGGCTCAGTCCTAAGTGCCTCAGTCTCACTGAGCTACGTTGAGGTGTGAGGCTGCCGAGGAGTGGACGTATGGGTGGAGCATTGCTTCCCGGCACCCCCCCATACACACACACACACAGGAATTCAATTCAGACTTGTTCTGCTTGAACAAACGGCCTTGGGTTATTTTTAGAGAAATGGCCATGAGACAATGACAGGAAGTGGAAAGAGAACAGCTGGACAAATAAAAAAACGAGAAGTGATAATAGACAGACAGACAAACAGACACAGACAGACAGACAGACAGAGCAAATGCATTTACAAAGGGAGGCAAACAACAGGCAGGTGAGAGCGATGCAAATTAGCACATTTGAATGCAAAGTCTTCTTCATGAGCCAGAGTAAATACTGAGCTAGTTTCAGGTGTTTCATCTTCAGGTCCAGCTTAGCATTTTTGCCATCCACTTAACGATGATCTAACTGCTGCCACGCGATGCCTTGCTCTCACCTGCTGTGGAGAGATGTCAGCACAGAGCCGCAGCTCCTCATGTTGCAATGACTCAGTGTTGTTCTGTGTTCTATTACAATGCCCTGATGATTTTCCCTATAACAAGTTTTTTCCTCTGAGTTTGGGCCACTTAACAACATAGATATTAAAAGATATTTAAAATAGATGCAAAAATATATGGCATCTTATCACCATATCTTCATGTATGCCTGCTGTCGATTGGTGCAAGAAGCCAGCATGATACAACAAAACAACAGAAGAATTCTACAGGTTTGCAGCTAAATTTAGTATCACACCCACACCCACACCCTTTCAAGGACGCATTCATATAATATTCACACATTTTGTGTGAATATGACAGTTTTGGACATAAACGAAGTTGAGTGTCATTATAACAAAATGTCATGTCATGCCCCCATGGGCCTTTAGAGGGTGCTGATGCTCCATTATTTTATTTTACATGTATGGCACGTGGCATAGTGTGATGACAAGTTGAGAAAAGAGATGGAAGCAGACAAACATACAATCTTATCTCTCCTCTGTAAACTAAGCAGCCACATCATTTGTTAGAAGGAAAACCAAAAGGTGTTTTCACTGTGATACTGCCATCTGAAAAACCAAGAGCTTCATACAATTTTTACATTCATTTTTTTTATATTTTGACACGGACTCCCTCCAGCACTGCGTGTCTGCTTTATTCTGTTCTTGCAGTGAGGGGAGTGTTTGCGTAAAACTTTCATCATCACAGCGTCAGCCACTCGTCAGAAAAATTTGATAGCTCTGCAGACTCCAACCCAACCATGGTGTGCACACATCTTATCGTCTCTTTTCCACCACATACCTCATGAAAAAAAGAAAGAAAAAAGTAAAATCTTGGATACTCTTTTCTTTAAAAAGCCTCATTCACTTCCCTCCTTGTGCACTGTTTTGGGCTCTTTATCACTGTTAATGGTGCATGAATGGAAATGAATTCCATTAGCAGTTGAGATCACATTCGGACTCTACACAAACTGACTTTAACTGGAACTGGAACAGATCTCAGGCCACATTCTATGTGCATTTTAAGATGACATTAATAAAAAAGGGATGTTTTTAACAGGACGGTACAATTTCTTTGTTCCACTTACAATGACAATAACTCCGCCATTACACCGACTGCGTCTACTTTGCTGTGCCGATCATGCTGTGAAATCCAATCTGTCGCGAACAGAGCGTTTTATTCTGAAAAGTAACCAGATGTTTTATTCAGTTTCTGTGTTGATTTTCCTGTCCTGCTCGATGGATTCTGTGCTAAATTGCAGCATCTCTGCTTCGGTATCTGGCAAAAATAGCAGCTCTGCGTATCTTCGACGCAGCACCTCCGGACTGCTGGAGCTGGGACGGAGTGGAGACATCATCTCGGTGATTCATTGGTGACTGGAATGAAGTTAACACAAAAAAAGTTGCTGATATTTCTTTCTGGACTCCCCTTTATTAGCACACACAGGTACACAAGTCAATCACTCATGGGTCTACAGCCGGTTCAATAAAAACAATTTAAGAAAGACCTGCCAACTACAGGTTCACAGGGGTGCTTTTGGCCTGAAGAATGGAAAAGCAACTTCTGCTGAGGGGTAAGAAATATATCACAGGATGTTTTCTTCTTCCGTCCCAGCAGCAACATTTGAAAGGAAGGCAGCCAAAACGTAACCACCCTCAAAGCGCCTTGTGAAAGTGCAGACACTGTCGAAATGAGAGAGGTAAAGGAAATGAGCTACTAATGGGATCGATAGCTCCTTTTCCCACATCTTCTGAGCGCCATTTGAAATGGAGGAATTAAGATCTGCACCCTGGATGCGGTAAAGTATGTCTGCTGGCAATGACTGACACCTGGAAAGTCACGCCATTCAACAGACAAGAGCCTTGTTGGAGAAGCACCTGGTTTGAAGTTGAGGTTGCGGAAAGGCCTGAAGTTGGAATCAAGGAAATGAGATATCCAAATGAGATGAAACTTTGTTCATTTGTTCGAGGCGCACACATACAGGAGATATTTGTAGATCTGCAAGCAGATGTAATGAGTGCGTATCAGCGTCTCACCACTGACACGCACCGCTGTGTTTTCAGTAGTAAAGAAGATCGTCATAATTCGGGAAAAGTTATATTTTCTCTGTAAACACACAAGTGACGGTCTGAGAGCTGACATCCACGTGACATAAACGGTCCAGTGACAGTCGCTGCTGTCCGCAGAGGTCCACGTCGCCACGGCACGTAAGGACATTTCCGGTGAGGTGCATTTCTCAGTCAACATTTGAGGCTTATTTTAAGGTACCGATGAGGGCAAAGGAGCATTTCTGCAGCTTCTATTCATAGTGCACCTAAATGTTCCATCAATCGATCAATGTTCAAAACCAAATTTCCTATAACACAATAAACCGCATTGTTCAATAAAATGTGTAACACATGTAATAATGGAGAAATAAATCTGTATAATTTTTTAATGCTCGGACTGCTGTGGAGAGGAAGGGTACTTATGCAGACCTCAGTCAGATTCAATGGAAGACCCATGATCGAGTCCATTCTCTCAAATACCCACAGACACACAGTCCTCCACCTCCTGCTGTTTCTGTCCCACCACTGCACCCTCACCTTTCTCGCGGTGAACTATCCCATTACAGTCACAGTCACTGCGCCAGTGTGGGTCGTGTCCTGCGGTGTCACAGCTGATGACATGGAGCCAGCCCCTCCTCGTTGTGTTGTCACAACACCACGTCTCCGCTGCCACAGCAGATGATGTCAGGATGCCCCTTCCTTTGAGGAGGTCACCGGCTTCTCTCTCCCACTTTCTGCCTGATTCTCTCCCTGTCCGTTACATTCCACAGGTTATTGGTCTGCGCGGAGAAAGGACTGTCACTCTGTCACAGGACTTTCTATTCCATCGGTCAAAGACGCCCACATCTTATTTATTGTGTTCGAAATGAAATGAGTAGCATTCATTATTGCAGCTCATATGAAACAATGTCTCCATGGCGATGGCCTTGAGTTATGTATGATTTAACAGTAAACAGTTCTTTCAACACCATGCTTTTTGCTCAACGCATTTTGCGAAAACCTTGGCGTCTTTGTAAGATCAGCCTCGTTTGAAACGCACTGAGAACACTGCGGAAAAGTTCAAAGACCTCTGACTGTCTTCGTTACACACTGAGTGTATGAGAACGCACATTCCTTCGTGCCTGGTTGTAATTGTGTCGTTTAATGGGTGGTGAACTGCATGCAAAACTACATCCCATTGTTCTGTTGATGTGTGCTGGAGCAGATAATCTGGCCTTTTATGATGAAGCAGTCAGAGATGACGTTTGTTCGTGTAAATTGGAGCGCTGATAATGGTCGATCTTGTTAATGCAGTAATTCCTAATTGTTTCAGTATTACACTTAAGATCAATAAAACCATTCACAATGAACACCTCACGTGTTAATAAATAATGCATGATGATGAGCAGAAATGATTCGTAATACGTGATGCCCTTTTCTCTGTGTGAGCATCACTGCTAGAGGACAGATTCATCATCATTCCACAAACATCCCACATTTAATTGCTATCATCCTACAAGGGGTCAAGGGTCAACTGCTGCCCCGCGTGAGAAGAATGCAATTTGATGTTTGTGAGGTTAAATATTATTATAGTTTTAAACAGGTCAAAATGAGCAAGATGACAAAATATAGTAAGTAGGTATAATGTGATCGTAATGGAGGCTCATAGAAGGTGATGCTGTTCTGATGACATACTAATTTAGGCTATTTAGTTTGCTCTTTAGGAAAGTGTTCAAATCTGTCACTCTCAGTCAAACCTCACTGGATTCCTGCTAACATATCTCATTAAGTTTATTTGATCCTTTTACATTTGACATTCTGTTGGAGGTTGAGCTAATTACTCAAACTCAAACAACACCTTATTAATGATCTATACAAGGAGATTTGGTTCTGCTGCTTTCACTCAAACTGGTTTATCATGTGAAAGAGTGATCCTCTTTTGTTTGAGTTGTGGTTTTCACCTGCTGATGTACCAAGTGCAGAGTATAAAGGCAGTCAGGCCCTGAAAGTGAGCGATTATCACGGCAATTGGATGACATGCTCAGTGCGGTTAGGGGATTAAACTGTCTACAAAAGATTGTACCGCTAATGGTGTGCGAGTACATGAGAGAGATGAGCGGGTAACGGTCAAGAGGAAATAATTCATCGGAAATAGGAGCAGTAAGAAAAATCCGGCACAAAAAAAATTCAATATACGTGCATGCTCCTCACTGACGGACACTTTCAGAATCAGACACTCGGATATGCAGGAAATTAACCATGTCAGAGATTAATCATGAGAATGACCTTTCTACTGTTTCAAACGCAGCAACGTAACCACAAATGAAAACAACACTGGTACATTTGAACTGTCAGGAAATCAGAAAAGAAACCGAGGTGGGAACTGATGTGGATTCTTCGGAGGCAGTCGTGTAAATGTACGTGTGCCGTGTGTTAAGTACACGTTCGTCATACGAGCGCTCCATTTGCTGCAGGTGTGAAGAATCAAAATGAAAAATCAGCTTCAGTCTGAATTAGCCACACTGAAGTCAGAATACATTTCGCCACGGAGACATTTTTCATTTGGTGCTACAACCTTGTGGTGACTTCTAAAATCGTTGCTGCTAATGAACACTGCCACTCTCTCGATATCTTCTGCCAGCCTCCTTCTCATAATGAGTTTTCAACGGTGATTTTTTTTTCTTTCCCCCTCCTTGTGCAAACATTGCTGTGAGAACAAGTAAACACGGTTTCAACCCAGCTGGAAATCCCATCTCTATCCGCATGATAGACAGTTGTTGAATTGATCTTTGACCAACACCTGACAGAAGTTCCAGTAGAAATTGCATTGCTTTGTCTTCAGAGCAGTATTTTAGGTTCTTAACAGTGTCTCTTGTCTTTTTCCCCGAGTATTTGATTTTAAACAACTTGTTATTGCAAAGTTGGAAATTGACTTGTTGTATTTTGTGCTAAAAAGAACAACTAACGAATCTGAAGAACTATGAGGATCTCACCTAGTATTTGCTGGTAATATAGAGACTAAATATTTGCGAGGGGTTTATTACAGCTTGATGTGATCTGATCAGGGCTGGAAATAAAAACACAGTGTAGCTTGAACTGGAGCCCGTGGGTGGTGGTGGTGGGTGGATGGTGGCCAGAAAAAAGAAAAACATTTTCATGGGTGGACAACAGGTTGATGTTAATTGTTACCTCAGAAATTCACATGTTCAAGGAGGAATTTGTACTAACAGATTAGTACCATTTGTCTATCCAAAAATGTAGAAACAAATTAATGTATAAAAACAGAGAAAATGAATCATATGTATTTTTTCATACATAGATGAAATAAAGAATGTTGGCCAACGTGTGAAGAA
>JBBMJM010146037.1:0-11103 GCA_037832705.1 Centriscus cristatus
AGAAGGTTGACTGTCTAAAAGGCTTACTGCGTTTTGAAATTTTACACAACCAAAGACAGAGCTACACACAACCACAGACTTGTGTTGTTTTTCGTCAATGTTGCTCTACTTGGATGGAGAGTAGAGAAATTCAACTACACTGCTTGTGTGATTTGAACAATTTGAAACTACCTAATCTAACTAAAGAAAAAAACATGACAACGCTTATATTTCCTCAGTGTAGGCGAAAAGTAACTGATGAGTAACTTGTAACATTACATTGAGCACAGGCTACACTCAAGGATATGTCCAACAAGATAGAAAACCACCCACATTGTGGCCAAGGTTAACTGCATGGTGGGGTGATGGGAGAGTCAAAATGTTGCGCAGTTACAATGCTTTTGCCAAAAATATAACCTATGTGAGAGTGAAACAACACTGATGCACTGCTGAACGGCTAATGTAAAAGGTTTGACATGGGAATAATGTAGGTCATGAGTCCCCAAGACAGACAGGCTTCTGTTGAGGAAAAAATAGCTGATCTTGGTGGTGATTAAAAAAAAAAAAAAGCAAAAATAGCTAGCTTGACAAACCACCCCATCAGTTCCAACATTCAGTGGAATAATGCTTTCTTTTCCCCTGAATCACACAGGAGGTGATAACAGACACAGAGACAGTCTTCATTCATCTATGAATGTCAACATAATATGAATATAATTTCCTTCCTGGAGGAGTACTGGTACTGTTGACACATGTATCCACAGAAAAACCTTGAGGAAAGGCGGTGCAGAATCATGTGTGCCACATGCTCCCCCCTTTTTTCAGTCATCTCTTCCGGAGGTCTTGTGGCTTGGGAGACCTCCACAAAGCCTCCAGCTCTGAATACTCGTCAGGACAAGAGACCTGCTATTTCTTGTTGCAGTACAGTGTAAACATGCTGCCACAATTGTTTTTTTCACTCTTTCCTGACCAAACTGTCCACACTGTGGTTAATACATGAATTATTATCACTAAGGAAGATTCCAGGAAAGAGGGAAGTGCAGCAAACACATTAGCAAGCACCGATTCCCCTCCTCCACTTCACATTTTTCACTCTCACTTTAATCAGCCCACGGGTCATAAATGAGATTTATCAGGCACCAAATTGGAGCAGGAGGGGGAAGGATGAATGGGTACCAAAATCACAAAGAGCAGGGGTTATGTACCACAGAAAAAACGTGGATCACAGCTGTTAGTCCTATTTCCACCTACAAATGTATCAAGCAAATGGAAAATGAGAAAAGAATCACTCTTCCTCGTGTGAATACATGAAATAAAATATGACATTTATGACATAAGATCAACAAGAACATTTTGATATGTCTCAATAATAATCTTGTCCACTTCAAATCCTGCTTTGTGAAATTCCCTCCTGTACTTTGTCTATCAGAAGTACTTAATTTATCCCAGAGGGAAATTACTTTCTGCTCATCAGCTTAGCACAGTATCAAAAGTTATGGTGTGCTGTGACTACCCCGTTATGCCCCCATTGTTTGTCTATTTAAGAAATAGACTTAAAGGGACACTCAAGACAGCACAGACCTCTGTTAACAAGTATATGTAAACAGATACCGCCCAAAAAGTCATGAATCAAAAAGAAAGAGAAACACTGGTGTCACAACAATTATCTACCCATCTTGCTAATTCTGCTTTGTAAAACTCCCTCAAGCACTTTTATTACACCCTAAAAATCAAATTACTTAAAAAACATAAGTTAAAGAACATGTTTTTGTGTGTAATCCAGTAACATAATCTCACTGGAAGTCAGGGATCTGGAGTGCACAAGCATGCAACGGATTCATGTTTTTGCGAGCTAGTATGCGATCACTATTCAGAAGTGAACAGAGGCATGGAAGTAGAATTCCATATAGACTCCTTGCCAGAAAACTATATCAGCATATTCCAAAAAGTGCTACAACAACACACAACAAAAAACAAAGGCCTGTAGTTCTAAAAACTACATGACATCAAGGAGACAAAATGACTAATGTCCCTGCTAAAGGAATTCCAGTTAATGACACCCAGGCCATTGACTACATTGCTGGGGTGAGGGCCACTTATCTCCCTCCCTTGAACAGCCCCTCGTTTTTCACGAACAACAGGTAAATGCCATAATAAGAAACATAGCAAGCAACCATGGTAACCTATGTTCATGCTGCTTGATTGCCCTGTGGGCCACAGACACACTGGAGACTAAAGCATTACACATGTTCTTGTGGTCATGCCTCCACTTCTATGAATCTTACATTGTCTTAAAACAGCAAAGTCAAGAAAATATACAAAAGGGTATGTGTGCTGAAAGGAACCTACTGTAGAGCTACGTATTTCGAAGGTAACAAACCATACAGTTACTTCATATGAGTCACAGTACAGTCAGTGCTCAAAACACACTAAAACCTACTGTTTGACCGTAGCTTTCTGTTTCTCATATATCAATGTAATAGGACGGTAGTATACGCGGCCCTGACGGTTTAAGACATATGGAGTGACTACAACTAGTTTATTGAATTCTACGTTTTCCCTTCGTGTGTATTTTACTTTATTTTTTGCACTATGTTCATGGCGCATCTTCGCAGTCATGTGAAATGTTTTCGCGCATTTTATTCCGTGTCAAGTTGCAACCCAAAATAAGTCTTCCTGGGAAAAAAAGAGCTACATCAGTTCTCACACAGCACAAAGGACGATAGCCTGAGCTGTGTTTGTGTTGCTGCCACTGCTGTTAGCTAGCCCAGCGACAAAAAGATGCATTTCACAAAACCTTGATGGGCAGGCTGGCATTAGAAAAAAACAGCATTTCGTATGCGCCTACTTCATCTTTTAGTGCCAATTATTAAGGACAAAACTATATTGTAAGATCGCGATAGTTTGCTTTAACCAGACGTACTTCTGGTAGCTATATTTGCTAGCTCGGTTAGCATAGCGTATAGCCTTCTTCTGACTTCAAGTACGCTCGTTTTGTAGACTGATCGAAAAAGAAATGGTTACTTGAAAATGCGATGCACATTGCAAATGAACCTTTTTTTCACCGACACGTATATGTTTAATTTCATGTAGCTTTCACATTTACCACTGCAATTGAATGATAATATGCACGACTACGACGCTAGCCTATTACATTGTAAGTAACTAATGTTAGCTTAGCTGGATCCTGGCATTTCTGTTCAGGGTTTTCTTGATATTGATATCGTATCATCAACACCACGTCTCCTGTCATATGCGACAATTGCCCTAACATCGCAACGTATTCCATATTGCCGACAACATCTTATATTATCAGGCGTCGCATAAGGGCAACACAGAACCGGCACAGCTCGCTGAGAATTACGTGCGCTCCTAGGAGAGGCTGCCCAGGACGCATCTTGATAGAAGGCGACTGCCGATGTGTCGCTAGCCTTTTCACAATAACCTCGAATTACACTTACCGTCGCCGTGCTACTTAATCTCAATCCAATCCCCGAACGCAAGGGTTGATCTTGAATTAAAACTCGCGTCAAATAACTGGAAGCGGGGATTTTTATCCAACTTATTCTTCTTAGTTGTTTTCCCTACTTCCTGATTGAGACGGTGCCATTTTGAATAGCGAAAAAATGTTTCCGCCGCTGTCGTCACGAGAGCAGCGGCGCTTGTTGATCGAGGAGCGCAAAACAGTTGCGCCAGAAAATAGTCCAGAATTAGCCCAACATCGTGATGTCTGCAGTTAAACTAATATTTGGTCCCACATAATAATACGGTCCGTGTATGTTTTGGAAATTGGATTTTAATACTAATACTAACAATAAGAACAATGTCAATTCTTATTCTTATTCTTATTCTTATTCTTATTCTTATTCTTATTCTTATTCTTACAAACTCCAATAGGAATGTTTACCTCGGAAACACTCCTATTTAATCTATTATTTATGTTGTTAAGAAATAGATTGGGAATGAATGAGAGTGGAACTGTCGTATTTTCAGATATAAATAAGGGTGCATACTACTCCGAACTACAATGAAGAAAGCAGAGCAGAATATAGACAACAAACAACCTGCAAACAAATCACATCGTGTTATTTGTGATAATTCTATACCAATGCAATACCTATCAATATTTCATCATTTTCATCAGCAACGCGACTGGTACATGCAGACTGGTTTGAGGATCAATTTACATTTATTACATAATACACTTTTTTCTTATCTGCAAATTGTCATATCAGACACAGGTAACCCAGCTGCCTATGTGTTTTAAGCAAGAAGAAGAATTAGAAGAACGAGGAGCCCAAGTTTTAGAAGCACGCACATAGATTCTCATAATCCAGAACAAAACATGATGTGACAATATTTGTGGCACAAACTATTATAGTTTAGACAGTTTTTCCATCATTCACAAGGCTCCAAAAGCACATGAACTGTACACAAAAAATGGCATTGAGATTCATATTAAGGATCTTTGGAATGAGGCAATTTGGTGGATAAGAATTAGTGTTTCTGGGCACACTGTGAGGGGTCTGCTTGCACAGACAGGTGAACCTTTGTCAGGTGAGGGATGATCCTGGCATCTGTGTTAATATTTGCTACTTTTAATATGGTTTGAATTATAATTACATTCACTCGCCCAAGGCGATACGTTCAACTGACGAATTTAAATGAGTTTAGATCGTTCAGCCTTGTGTTGACATTTCTTTCTGCCACACGAATGTCTCATCGAATATCGTCTGACTTCTTTGACATTTGTCACTAAGCATGAATGTACTTAGCTATGCAGCATTAAATCAAATAGGATCTGCTGATCTTCAGCATAAGGCTGCCACAGTCACCATGAGTTATTACATTCCTTCAGTGAAGCTACATTTTTTTGAAAATTGAACTTGTTTTCTTTCCTCCACTGAGGTTGCTGGTTGACACTCAATTTGTTTACGTGCTAGTGCTGCTTTTATCTGATGTACTATTAATAACCTACAGCACACGAGCGTAACACAAACAAACACAATGACGGACATAGAATAACACACGATAGGATCATGAATAATCCTCAAAACTCATTTTACTGATGAATACTGATGAATGAATAAAGTGAATTTTACTGATGAATAAAAAATTCAATAAAAGTTTAATAAAATGGAGGAGCCATCAGCTATGTGCCGTGAGCTCCACACAGCAAAAGTGTCTGACATTTAAGAGGCATCCAGCAAACCATGCTGAACGTCAAAACAGATTTTTTTTTTTGCACATACATTTTTTATTATTTCACACTTAGTTACAGTTCCATTGGGTGGGGTTACAGTGGTTCCCTGGTATATGGTACCTACCTATACATGACAATACAGAGTAATTCACACACAGTTTTATATTATACAGTCACAGCTATACAATCTTGTATCCATTTATTTCTATACGCTTGTGGTGAAAAAACGTTCCCATAGCCCTCTGTTATCCTCGCTGACATTGACTCTCGCTAGCATTTCGTCATATGATGCAATTTCTACCATCTTGTCGATCCACTTTTTATATTCTGGTGAATATGTGGTTTTCCATAACCTAAGGATAATTCGAGCTGCAGTAACCGTGCTGATCTTTATGACTCCCAAATGTTGTTTCGACTCTCCCATTACTTGTGATTGATCCCCCAGTGAGCATAATCTTGGACTGCCTGGGATCTCAGTCTCCAGAGCCTTCCCTAGACGTCCTAATACTTTTACCCCAAATGGTTGTATGAGACGACATTCCCATAGAACATGTAGGAAAGTCCCTGCCTGTGTACCACATTTCCAACATAGATTGTCAGGTAGTAAACCCAACCTATGGAGTCTAGAGCGGGTGAAATAGAATCTGTGTATTAGTTTATATTGAGTAAACTTCCCTCTGGCCTCCCTGATGTATTTTCCGGAGTTTACAATTATAATTGTAAAACTGATTTTTGAAACCAAATAATTTTGTCTAATTTCAAATATTTCTTTGGAAAATTACTTGATCCACGTTCACGTCATTGTTTACAAGCCTCTATCATTTCATTTGATATCAGAAGAAGTACATTGTTATCATCGTCCTGCCGGTCTCTGTCTCATTTTGGCATCCATCTGTCCGCTTCACATTATTGAACGACAGAACTGGAAGAGCTCCAGTTGTTTCCAGCAAACACTGCCACTGACTTTCCCGGTATAACAGTCCCCCCTTTCCCCAAGTGAGAGGCTGGTGGGAAGTGAAGAGTGCAGTGTGCAGTGTCTCTCTTTCTCTCGTCTACCCTCTCTGATGCTGTTGCTGACAGCCGAGTGGATTTAATCAAAAGGATGGATGGTGCAGGTTTGATAAATGCAAAAATGCATTGACACATTTGAGTGTTTGGTGGAATTTTGTAATGTCTTCAACACGTGTCATGTCATGTGTTACTCTTAGAGAATGTACTGAAGTATTAAGTGTAGTAACAAGTATACTATAGGAGGTGGAAATCAGATGTGTTTGGACTGGGCCAAGGTACTCTGTTTTGTTTGAATTTGGCGCCCCCTGCTGGATCTATTCTGCAAGCACTTAAAGTGGATTTTTGAGCAGTTGGAAGGCCACAAGGGACTGAAGGCACAAGGAAGCCTGGGATGTTCTGTGCATCATGGAGTGACACGCCCGATCCCTGCTGTGCTCCATGAGCTGTATACTCCTGGTATCCTGGTAGATTATTCATTCATTCATTCATTCATTCATTCAATCATTCATTCATTCATTTTCTGACGCTTATTCTGTTTCCGGGTCACGGGTGTGCTGGAGCCGATCCCAGCTGTCAATGGGCGACAGGCGGGGTCCACCCTGGACAAGTCGGCAGCTCATCGCAGGGCCACATGAAAGATTACCAAACGGCAAATAAGATGTTTGTCTGCACATATATGCAGCTCCAGATTTGGAGGAAACTGATGAAAAATGCATTCCTCCAGTATCCCCTCTAAGGATCCTGAAGGGATAGTGGCAGTAAAGAGAACACAGAGACTCATAGAGCTTCTGCATGTTGTATGCAACTTCCACATTCATTCCATTTACAAATTCAGTTCAGTGTGTTTCTGAACTGGACTACTCCTCAGCAGGCGTTTCCTCCTGGCTGCTTCATTCTGACAGCTGACAACATTGTGGGGAAAGAACATGTACTAGAGAAGAGTTGGACAACCTATAGATGGAATTCATGCGTGTATTCTCAAACTTGGAAATCTTTGTGGACTGAAATACAACATTGTGAAATAGTCCTGCCTGTGTATGAAGTGGAATGTAGCCCTATTCTCTAATACGATTTATGTAAATCTCTGACAAAATCAAAATTGCACAACGTTTCTGCGCAAAAGCTCCTTTGTCTTCACTTCGTTATTCTCTGAGTAAAGGCCATGCCTGCTTCAGGCCAGTTCTAATTGGACTAATCCACCCAGGAGAAGCCGGACGGTAAGAGCCTCCTCTCCTTCTCTTACAGACAGTTGTCTACAACACATCTCATTTGGTCTTATTTTGTGACCAAACGGGACTAAAAATCCCATCATTTTATGTGTTTTTAGTTCCAAATGCTACATGCCACATGAAATATTTCATTGTCTCTTGTGGAGTTGATATCTGTTGAGTAAACCTGTATTTTCATCAGTGCTGTGGATTCTGGAGGGAGAGGGGCTGATCATCGTTTGAAGAAATGGAGACTTTTGTCTTTTTATTTTCATTTTCTGCCCTGGGCGTTCTTTATCTCATGAACACCACTCCGGAATTTCAAGAGTAAGTCATGACTCATTATTACTTTGACTTATTAACGACAATGGTGTGTGTGTGGGGTGTGTGTGTGTGTGTGTGTGTGTCACCAATTAAATTTGGTACGTGTAGTGACAACGAGATATGATGCTGCAGTAATATCTTGACTTGACAGGTAATATTATTCACCATCACCAGAGGACACTGCAGACATACAGTACTTCTCTCTAAGTATCATGTGGGTCACTAGTATTACATTTTCCATGTAGTTCACAAATGCACTTATACTAATGAGCAGTGATTTGTGGACAGGAGATTATTTTCATTAATAAACTCAAAAGAAACTTTTTAAAATAACACACACTTTTCCATGTTGCTTTCAATTAAATACCACAAAATAAAGTATGATCTGTTGAATTCGAGAATTAGAAAATTCAAATATAAACATTTTAACCGAGCACCAAGTGTATCTGTGTCTGAGAACAGAATACTATTCCATTAAGTAGCATTGGTAAACTACGCCTTGACAGATATTTCTCATTTTAAATGCACGTTTTTGCCTGTTTGTGTTTGTCTCTGGGTTGTTGTTTCTTTTTCCTGGGAATGCGTGCAGACACTGACAATCAATACAGACCGCACAGAAGCGTTTGATGAATTGCTCTTGACGTACAGCGCTCCTCCACTCTGCAAACAAACAGTATTGTGTGCATAAATCTTCCTGCACTGCCTAACCGGAGAGGTGGTCAGGGATCTTCCCTCTACTCTCCCAGCATTTGTTTTCCGTCTCTGAGCACACATGGCCACTTTCAGAGGATGCGGTGTTGTTTACAGGGAGATACCATGGGCACATTAATCTTTTCCATTGTAGGCAGGGGTACCTGTGACCAGAAAACATGGAGGACTGTGCTGAACCAACACGGCCTCCTCAGCTCCCTGCCTCCCTCTGCTCCTCCTGTGATCCATTATGCTGTAGTTGCACTTAAAGCCCACACATGGACCAACGTATACTACTGTCAGAAGGGAAATACAGTCAGAGCGGATGAAAATATGCGAACTATATGGCAGTGAGACAGGCTGTATGATAAAATAGAAATGTGCGAAATTAAGTCATTGCACTTTTTTTGAGATCAGCAGTGTGGCTTCAATTTAACGGTGACATCTAATCTTCAGGTGCACAAACTCCTTCCACACGGGCACAGGCAAGCATTTATCACACGTATTCCCCTTGTCCTTTGGCGTTATCTCACTGGGCACTAACCCTGGGTGTTGCATGATTACCATTCCCTCTGACTCACCATTTATCTTCATTTACTAATCTTGCACTACAGAAAAAAAGACTGGCACCCCTTCCACGGAAGAAAGTAATTAGTCAGAGAATGAAGCAGAAAAGTCGAAGGGAAATCAGGACTGAAAGTGTGACGTGTCAGCAGTTTGCATGTGTTAAAATGGGAATGATGTCTTGTGATTCGTGATAGATAACGCTGAAATTTCTGTTTCCACAGGCCGTATGCGATTCTGTGGATTGGTGTCGCTGTTTTGGTGGCTGTGTTTCTCCTCTACTTCCTCATCAGTCGTGGCAACCCACCGAAAGATGCTCTGTTCTTCGGTAATCAAAAGAAATGTGTGAATTTCACCTCACATACTCCTACTCAGTTCGTCATCGACCACAGAGGCTAAGAACTACTGTGCATTGTCTCAGAGTTTTCCATAACGTTCACTTGCTACATACTGTGACGGAGTGAAAACATTAATCGTGTTCAATGTGATTTCTCCTGATATGTGGAAAGCAGCTTAGACTGAACAGGCTCATGCAGCTTAGCCAGACTTTTCGGAGGCATGACTGCACCAGAACCAAAACCGAGTGACCTTTAAGCAAAAGACACAAAGCCCAATGCAAAAGACCTCACTCACCTCTCCGTAATGTCATCATCATCATCACTGGAAGACTTTGTACCATTTGTGTACCATGGCAGGTGCTCCCTGTCCCAGTTTGGCAGCAGACAATTTGTATTCTATTCAAGGGTTTCCTCTGCAAACAATGTGAAATCATAGTAGAACAAGAACAATGGGGGCTCTTCTCAGTGATGGAGAGCCCTAATCCCCCTGCTGTGTTCCCTGTTCGATGTCATGTCAGAGATAAACCTGGTTGTGGATTACAGAAACACCAGTGAGACCGAACAGTTGTTTGTGCCCCTGTCTCAGCGTGTGCATGTGACATGTGCAGGATGTGATACTGTGATATCTGCCGCCTCACATGTCCCTTATAGTGCATCTATAAATGTGGAGGTGTTTCTTATACTTCAGAATTCCAGGGTATGATTCATATGGGGCCATCATGGCGTCCATCCACAGGTATCGATGGTGTCTTATCCCACATTGCACCTCTCCAGCTGGTGTGTGCAACATCCGTGCACACTCCACTGAACGCACGCTGTTAAACAGACATATCGACTATGTAAATTAATGGAGGGGTTCATTTCCCCCATCAACAGATCTGTGTGTGTCCGTCATGTACAGATGAGGATTGTCGTACTCTACAATTCTGTACAATTCTGTGTCTCACACAGTGGAATGAAAGCCCAAATATTGATCTGAGGTGCTTTTGTTTGTCAGTTTATTGCGGTTGTTTTTCTATTGTTAATTTGCACTTTTTTTGCAAACAGTGCTTTCTTGTTTTGCCATGCTGGAGAAATTCAATTCAATTGAACATCACATCAACATCACAATTTACGATTGTCTTGAAGGACTTTACAGTCCGCACATTGCTCCACCCTCTGTCACCGTTTGTATGCAGAAACCAGAGGCACTGAGCATTAGAAGATTTCAGCTCTCACCTCGTCAGCAGCAGCTGTCTCCACTTCCTCTGCCTTCTGCTCCTGTTTCTGACTCTCAGTCTCCAGCTACACCAGGAGAGATGGCTTTGAGCATCCTTCCATATCAGCCAGGGCACATTCAACATGGGGCATGACTGAGGAGGAGATAGTTCAGATATTGTTTAAAAAAAAAAGTGACATAGACCACAGGTGTCTAACTCAAGGTCTGCGATGCATTTATGTTTGGAAAGTAGAGAAATAGTTTATGTGTACCACAGGTACATCGAGTACCACAGGTACACCTAACTACCACCGCTAAATTACTCCACAATTGAATTCTGTCCATTTCCAGAGTTTGTCCAGAGGTAGACAGAAGTATCGACATGGTATCGAAATAAACTAGCAGATGTAACAGACACGTCGGTGTCATGTCTTGTACCCGTAAATCTGAAGCACAGTCCAAAAAGTATTGATGTTTTAGGGAATGTAAAACTGCCATAGTCCTTTTCAGACTCTGTCTGTCTGTCTGTCTGTCTGTCTGTCTGTCTGTCTGTCTGTCTGTCTGTCTGTCTGTCTGTCTGTCTGTCTG
>JBBMJM010146048.1:0-11101 GCA_037832705.1 Centriscus cristatus
AGCACACAGTGTGTTTAATTGTTCTTAGAACGGCCACAGAGGTCAGCTGATGGTTGTCTGAAGTCACAGAGCAGAAGCTGACACACACACACACACACAATATCTGGGTAGATTCTTTTCACAAATATGTGGATGCTGCACATGTGTCAGTAAAAGTTGAGAGCGGTTAGCATGTGATGCTAAGTGTTTCAAAGAGGAACCTCTCATCCTGCCGTGGTTCTGTCACTGCCCGAGACGGGATCCATACTGTTTGGATTACTTTCCCTGTGAGCCAAACACAAATTGGGGATTGTAATACAGTTTGTGCTTGTATTTATTTATTTTTTATAAACCTCTCTTTTATTTAAATTAAATCAATCCTCTTCCACGTTGCTATACAACACGACACACACACACACACACACACATTCTTCGGATCATATCACATGGTCCCCAGATCCGATGCAGTCTACAAAAACAATGTCTGAAAAGTTTAGTTCACAGAGTTTTCGCGTTCTCCAACATACGTCTTCATTATCCTAATTTCCACCTGCCTTTCACCTTAATGTGACCATTTCCTGAATTAATATCATGATTATGGTCATTTCCTAAATAATTCGCCAGCATCATTTTTAATCTGTTGCCCAGAAAAACACACTCGTCTCTCATTTCCACATTTACTCCTCGTGGACACACGCATTGGTCACCACGTTACAGTCTGTCCAGTAACATGAGTCGCTTCTCATCCCATCTCATCAGGACTTGATGAGGTGGGATGTCCCAGCCCCCCCTCCAGTCTCCAGTGGACTTAAAACCCAATAAATCCTCGCTTTTCATTATCAGATGATCAACTGCTCCGGCGGCGGTTTGAAGATCTCTGGACCAAAAGTGCGGCGTGTTTCCACGTCTTACATCGTCCGACGTGTGTTTACGCTGACGCTATGACAAGTTAAACGTCTGATTTGACACTTGGGTAACACAGATTAAGACGGACATCCCTCCCATCGGGGCCTGAATTAAACCTGACACACGCGTCGACGAACGGTGGCGCCGACTCATGGAACTGTAATGACACATACTCGCACTTTTCCAATTACGAAACACTTCTGATACTTCATGCCGCCGTTATTCCAATTTAAAACTACTTGACAGTTCTCGACGATGATGTCAGACGGCAGTTACTTTTTTTGCAAACAACGTTGAGGATGCAAACTTGTTGCAGGCGTGTGTGTGTGTGTGTGCGTGCACGCTAACGGTCAGTTGTTCTCGATCCCCGATGAATTGTTTGTGTTTATGCGCGTGTTGATTGCGCTGTGTTTATCCAGATGCCAGCCCTCGGTTCATTTAACCACAGGCCAATCCATTAGGATGTGAGGGATTTGTCTGTCGCTGGGGGCTCCATTAACACCGCGCCAAGCAGATTGAATCGAGTATTCAAAATGCATCTTTCTCTCACCGCATGGCCAAAATAAAACTAACTCGCCCAGACAGAGAAAGTGTTTTTTTGCACTTCTGTCGTCTGCACTGATTGGACTGTTAACAAACAGCCCTGGTCTCGCTGGGTGTAGCTGAGCAAAACACACACACACACACACACACACACACACACACACACACACACACATTTCAGGTTTCGGGGACAGGAAATCATTACAAGAACAAGAGACGCTTACTTACTTCTTTGTCACACACACACACACGCACCGGCAGATGACAAATGACATGAACGTAACGATGGCTGGCAGGCGAACGTGGATCTATGGCTCTGCTCGTCAGGAGGAAGCCGGCTCTTTTCAGAGAGACTTTTCATCGCCTTCAGAGATCAATGTGTTTTCCTCTGGCGACTGGTTGAGTGCGGGGATACTTGAGACCCAACCCGTGAGCTGCACACAGCAATTATCCTCCCCGAGTCCTGAATGCGGTCGTGCTGGAAGTGGAATACACTCCGTGATGAGGGTCGGTCAGTAATAAGCCGATCGATTCGTGCTACAAGTGGAGTCGGTGCCGGCTGCCAGCCTGACGCGTCACTTCAGTTTGGATCGACGCGCCATCTTTTCCATCTTGGTCATCGTCCGTTTGCTCCTGGTGAGGGTCGCGGACGATGCCGTCAGACGCCAAAACGAGGGGACGATGAAGTGGACGAGACACACACACACACCTACGACCAATTAACCACAGCGTGCTTGTGGAGGTGGGAGGAAGCCCGAGTACCCGGAGAGAGGGAGGACACAGAAAGATCCACGAGCAAAGAACCAAAACCGGGACCTTCTCACGCTGATTTCAGTATCAAACTGAGAAACGACAACAATCTTCCTGAATCCTAACGGTATTACGAGCGCAGCTTGACTTGGCCACACGTGTAATCCACGATGGAGATGACTGGTTCCTTTGAGCACATGGGAGGACACCAAATCTTTCTAATATCGATCTAATCTACATGCATGAGATAGTGTTTGTGTAAAGAAGTCCAGTGACCTCCGGTTGAACTCCGGCGTGTTGCACAACCTCTCCAGAGGTGATGAAAGCAGAGGTGGATTCAACACGCCTGCGATTGGTGGGAATACAATTATTAAGGACATGAGAGGAGCAAACATTGACTGAGATAATTAGACGACTCAGCGTATGAGGAGGAGACGAGCTCAGCTGGACGTAACCGGCATCGATCACCGACAGTCACTTCTGGCCTTCGCTAGTCGATCAATAACCTTCATTAGACCTTGAAATACGGAAGCAGGAGGCGTGCCCCCCCCCCAGGACCATACCTACTATACAAAACAAACCGATTTAAAGGCGGCGAGGGCTTCGGGGGACGTGAGGAGACATGAACACGTGGTGGATTCGTTCCCTCCTGGGCATCAGCCAGCAGACGCCTTTGAAGCCCACCAAAGGTGTGTGTGTGTGGCTACTGTACTGAGACCACTGATGGCGACACACACACACACACAGCGTAGCGTGTGTTTAAACTCTTATCGGCAGTTGCCAACATAGTTGCCAGAGCGTTTCTGATCACATGCAGAAATTGTCGACCGAGATGCCAGAAGAGCCGTTCGGCGCATGATTAACGTCAAACGATCCATCTCTTGTTCGAGTTCAGATGAAACCGTAATGTGTTTAAGACTTCTGTGGCTATTGAATGTCACATTGAAATCATGTGTAACTCTATACCTGCTGCGTGCAGATGACAAGACTGCTGGCTGACCATCAGCGGCCGAGATGTGCGAGCCAGCGTGCGCCATGTGCGTACGTGTCTGCGGTGCGTGTCTGATCATGTGCAAATAGATTTAGAGACACTCGGCTACACAACGCTGGATCACGGGGCCCCAGACTGTTCGAGCACAGTCGACACAGTTCCTCAATCAAGATGAAGCCACTGGAGAAAAGCCAGAAATGCAGTTCCCTCGATTTTTCACAGATTTCTTTTTTTTTTTTTCGTTGGGACTTTGTCCTAGTTTAGTTCGAGGTGACTCTTTTGAGAAGTTCCTCTCTTTTGACAGTTGTTGTCTTAACTGAGTTAATCAGTTAAGTTGCGCACAATACCTTCACTTTAAAACTCCAATCATCAGTTTTTGGGGTTAAATTTGTTTTGTTGGGATTTTTTTCACATATTAGAAATAAACTAATATCTGCATGTTGAAATGCCAGAGGTAAGTGAGAAAATATGTATTTAGTAATCTGAACTCCCCTGATCCAAACTAATATGTGATTCCCCGTTGGTCCACTCGGCCGTCATTTTTCACGCGGGAGGTTTCCGGCCCCTTTGATCTGCCGTCCTCCACTCTCTACTGTATTTCATCCTGCAGCTCCCGGGGGCTTCGCCTGCACCATCGTTCAACTTATCAGCCTGAGCTGGTGGTCTGAGGCGGCTGTTTACTTAACCCATCTGGGATTATTCTTGCAGCAGTTTGAGCACGCAAGCGTGACGGGTACTGGCTCTTGTGTCACAAATACCCGCTCTTGTCAACAGAAACGGAAAATGTATGACAGAGAGGCTGTAATGATGGGGGTTGGGGGGCGGAAAAAGGAGGAAGTGAGAGATTGTCCGTGTGTAACAGAGGGATGAAGGATTGAAGAGCGAAAATGGAAAGTCAACGGCGTTTGGGTGGGGAGTGGGTGGATTCACGGCTTCTAGAACGAGACGAGAGCTGCGATTATCACAGGAATCATCAAGTCGGTCACAAACGTGTCCCTTCTCAATCAGCCCCCCAAGATACAAACTGACTTTTCTTGCATCAGCAAATCTCAGTGGGACAGGCGAAGTAAACAGACGTGACACCTGGATATCAGATACTGTCGTAAAACGCAGTCGGTGGGATAAAAAGGATTGACAATGACTTCCCTTAATGCCCTAAATAGAGCACGTGGATGAGCTGAGCGTAAATGTTGAATACTTTAAGTGTCTCCGAGAACGTTCATGGGTCCTGAGTGGAAACGAAAACAAAGTGTCATCATGAGGCTGTCAGCCCTCGACTCGCTGGGAGTCAGCCAGCCAAAAGTTTATTTTCCCAATCCAGGAAACCCCTATGCAAACCTCTCAAGGTTGTGCCTCTTCTTTCAACCCTAAAACAACTAAATCAAATGAAGCACTGTGATTAGAAATTACTTGAAACCACATTATGATAGTTTGACACTTTGGACTTGGAATAAGAAAAAAGGAAAAAAAAAACAGACGCATTAAGAGCACACAACATGCAGCGTGACGGCTGCGTGCGCCAGAAATCAACTGGAAAAGCTCAAAAACTCATGCAACTGAACAAGGCTCCCGTTTTTCTAACCTCTGTCAATCTTTCCTTTACCGCTGCACCTCCAGTTACTGTTTGGAGCCGTTCATCTGCCTTAATGAGAGACGCTTTTTCACAGAGCAATCACAGTTCACTGCTGAGCCTTCCTCCGGGGATGAGTCACGGCTTCAAGCAACAAACTTAACGTTGGCCTCGTTCGTTTGTTCTGCTGCGGCAGTTCGACGGGAGTGGAAGTTCCACTCGCGAGGACAAATAACCGCTGTTAATCAACTCATCATCACAGAATGTCACTTTCCATGACCCACTGCAGGTTCTGCACAAACGGGTGTAAAACGTTTCCGATCAGGCGCGAGGCGAACTGTCGAGGTCGGTTAGCTTTGGGACTTTAGCATTAACAGAAACAAAAGCGATGAAACTGACGTGATGTGTTGCGTAAGATGAGGTGCTGGTTGGCAGATCTTCAGGCCTTCACAGTGTTTGGCTCACTCTTCCCGCGGCCTCCACTCTCCAACGCTATGCTACATTAAAATAACCGTGTCCTGGCTGTACCTTTGTATACTAAATACTAGTATTTCCCAAAATGTCAGACTGTTCCTTTAGGGGCCAACGGGGCCCGAAGGAAGAATAAACCAGTGTGGTAATCATTCCTATCTTGTCTGGTCCACAGACCGAGATGTTTCCCATGAGGCAGGACAATAACCGCCTGTCAGAAAACACGGCAGAAGACGCTTTCATGTCCCAGCTGGGAGTTTGACATCACTGGCACGGCAACGGCACAAGTAAACCAACAGGAAAGACTGCGAACCACGGCGCCCGCTTCTTTCACGCTCTGCGAGACATCAAACACGGCGCACACGCCACCGAGCAAATATAATCAAAGCGTTTAGGAGGCTTAACGTAATACGAGGAAACGCAGAAGTGTAACTGTATTAACCACAATATTTTGCACCGATTCCGTTTGCTAGATACCAACGCGATGGCATCAGGCTGGTGTGGAGAAATGAGAATCATGTGTGACACCCGAGGGCTTATTTTGTGATTAAAGAAGGAATCGCAGCCACGGTAACACGACGCCACATGAGAAAGAACTGGAGGAGAATGCTCAGGCTTCCTTGAAGTTCCACAGAAAAGACAACAAGGAGTGTTTTGACAGCATTCGGGGAACGTCGGTCTGCATCATGTTTCTTCGCACGTCAGTCAAACTGACCAGGTCAGAGGTCAAAGGAGGTGGAGGAGGGGAGCGCGTCCTCTTGGGATCGGTTCTAATCCTGACCTGTCGTTTCAGCTGGACAAAGGGCGCACGGCGGCGCTGCTGGCATGCCCCCCCCCCCATCAGAAACACATTGTTCTCGTTACGGGTTTCATCCTGAGGGGTTTCAGCAAAGAAGCTGCAAAAAAACGCAACTGGCAAACTGAGTAATGGCACTGACGGCCGTCTTTTATCCATGACATGATTCACGCGTTCAGAAATACTGAAGAAAGTTTTCCTATGATTCAGTGCGGATTTATAGAGGTTTTAGGGGAAAAAGATCGGCTGAAATCCCAAGATGGTTGGAAAACGCAGCATGTGTCAGAATGTAAGATGTGCAACGCGCTCTCTCCCCCATCTCCAACTCATTTAAACATTCCCCCAGAGCAAAGCACTTCAGCCCCAACTGATATGCGGAGTCTATCCTCTGCCCCACCTGTGTCCCTATTCCTATTCTTGCCCTACTGCTGGAATTTCAATGAATGTGGTTTCATGTGTTCCTCGACATGACAACTGTGTCCTGAAGTCCGTCCTCTCCTTCTCATCATGACCTTTGGCGCGCTGAACATGCAACTATGGAATCGTGTGTCGCCGTCCACCAGATGACATCGCTGCCCTGGATTGAAAACCTGTGAGGGAAAGTCACCTCCAAGAGGAAGCCAGGCGTGGGCTGTGAACACAGACGGCTGCATTGTCACGACAACACGAATCTCCGCTCTGAGACGGAGTTCTTCCACATGACGACACGTTTCCATTAAAACGGGATGTTTGGACATGAAGACGGAGGGCAAGGTGAACTATGGTAAACATGGAAAGTGACTCAGAAGTCCTGGGAACTGGTCCGCGTGGTAAGTTCGGGAACTTCTGGCATCCTTTAACGATTCTTATACGCCAGTTGTTTCACGAGGGAGCGGGCAAAGTCGTTAGCACAAGATGTAGAAGAAAGTCACTTTGTACAGAAGACCATGGAAACCAACAAATACGAAGTCGGGTTTCAAATCGTTCAGTGTGTCATTGAATTAACTTTTCTTTCCTCCTAATAAGTTTTCCCATGTGGTATGGTTGTGTTTTATCCTCAAACAACTGCAGCCACGCTTGCGGTATTATCAGGACCGGGACTTAAATAGATTTTCAAGTTTGGGATGAGGGGCACCTTTTTTGGCAGCGGTGCAGCTGGCAGCCCGCACCGCTGCAATCTGCCGCTCACAAATGGGAACCAGCGTCGTATCAAAGAGGTTATTAGAGATTTACAGACGTTTTAAATTAAGCTAGACAATCATCTCCTCTTATGTCTCCCTTAATGAGAGAGATTACGGAAGATCAAGTTTGGAATCCATTCTTTTCCTCTATAAATCATAAGTAGACATGCGAGATTTAATTAGTGCTGCTCGCTTAACCTTGGCAGCACGGAAATTGCACCCACAACCGACCAGGCGCAATTCAGTACGAGAGGTATTTTCAGCAGAGATGAGAGGAGGCGAATGACACCGATAAGGTGGTAAACAAACAGTGACCAGGAACAGCTTACGACATGACCCTGGATGCTATTTGAGGCCGCCGAAGCCCAAACAGACCAAACTAGCCATCACACAAACAGAATCTATGAAGAAATGCAAACATAAGCAGCTCGTGAGCTGCATTTTTAATGTCCTGGGTTATTATTTCCTTCCAAACAAAGTCTCTGGAGTATTTAACATGTATGTCGCCGTCACCTTTCACCAAGTCTCTGTTTCATCAAACTACAAAGCCTTCCAGTCGCTTCGTTAAAAAGGCAGAACTAGGCCGGAGATGATGGCTTTGGGGAAACTTTTTGAGGTGGAGACCAGATTTGGGTTTTTTTTTCTGCTCGAATAAAGCGACAAATACTGCGACTCTCCTTTGCTGCAGTGGCCAAATGCAAATGGGATCAGACAGTAGCAATGCGTGATTCCTCATCTACAGTTGGGGGCCGCTGGGACGTCAAGCCAGACCACACACACTCTTTCCATTTACCGATGGCAGGAGTCCATTTGTGTTTTAATAAAGATGGACATCATCCCAGATTGTATGATAAGAGAAGACACTTTCAGATGTCTGCTGTTGGAGGCAGAAGGAATCCATTTAGACAGTTTGGGTATTATCCCCGCTGAAGAGGGACAGAGTTGACATAAATTGCTCTACCTTTAAGTTGACTTTTTGTCAGGAGAGAGATTTTTTTCCTCACATTGAACATTCTCACATGAAAGCAGTGGGTCTTATTTCTGCAAACAGGGCACTGATTGTAGGTCGACTGAAGTCAATTACTCGTTCGAGTGGCAGCATACTGTTCGCATTACAAAGGCCATGTTTCCCTGTTTACTGCTGCGTATGTTCCATGAGAACTTGTCACTGCCTTGCACTTGTGGGAAGCAGATGAAAGGCGAGGCGCTGCTTCGCTGTGCTCCTAAAGAGAGCTTTGATTATCCGGAGCCGGCATGTTAAGATGTTCTGGTCCAGATTCCACACCCAGCAATCCCTAACGACGCTCTCAGATCTATCAGCACATCAGAAATGACGCGATGGCGCGTCTATCTGCCTTCCAACACTCCCAGTCCTAGCAGCGCTTGTCATGCCCCATTACGGCTTGTGCCAGAGCAGTGCCGTTGTGTGTTGCTTGGTTAACTGCCGGTGACGTGGGCACACAACACCTTCACTGGCGGTGTGCATTTTCCACACGCTCCACTTTATCAATCATTACTGGAAACACGCCCGAACAGAGCAGAACAGAGCAGTGACTCTGGCGGATCGTGTTGTGCGGGCTGAGGCGCTTGCGATGTACGTAAACATTGAGCATTTGCAGATGGCCATTATGAAAAACAGGTGATGAAAACGCGTTAATGTGGATGAGCCAGAGGAAAATACGTGGGACACACACCAATTATGCAACTGCTTTTAGTCCCTGAGAGCACATTGTGTGATGGGTCAATTACTTCTCACTTAGAGCGATTTCTGTCTTGATCAACTGATTATCACTCAGAGTAGATGAAGAATGGTGAAACCGTGAAATGCAGATCAGTGCAAAACACTTGTTTTCTTCTGGTCTGCTAACTCTGTCTTGCAATGCGGCGTCCTAATTTTAGTTCTTGACAACCTGAAGTGGCGTGTGCCGGCATGAATTCAATGACTCGTGAAGGCTAAAAGACCGCTGAAGATCAGAAGCTCAGCTGACTGGAGTGAGGCTGCTATCAGAGAGGCCACATCTTATCTCAGAAAGTCGAAGAGCCATTCATTGGTTGTCAGACCACCGCCATACGTCTGGCAATGCTTCGGTAAGATTTTCTGACATACAATTGTACATAAACATCTCTTTTATTCCAGGAGTCTATTGTTCTGATCAACAGTCGAGAGGAGATCGATGTCCATGCTGGGAGCATGTTTTTCTTCCTGCAATGAAATCTCAAGATGGGAATAACCATCTACATGCAGTTTTCTCCTGCAGCTAACATTCGCAACCATGAACATGACGTTTCTCCCGTGCCCATGAACTGCCATTGTAGAAAGAGTGTAACAACTCATATAATCATGATCAACTATTGGCTTCCACCTTCATTCTTCATTCAGAGGAGAAGTAAGTGACTTGCATGTGAAAGGACAAATTATCTCTGCGCACGACAATTGCATTAAATGGCATGTGAGACTAAGTAGCATAAAATGACACGTCAGTGCAAAAAGCATGAAATTACTTTTGTTCATATGAGTTGATTATACAATGGCAGGCTGCTGGAACCACTGCAGTGTGTAAGCAGAGTAATAAGCAGAGAAAGTCATATACGGCACGAGTTACAGCTAATTATTATTTACTGGGGGTGGGTGGTGCTGCGTCAACAATGAGGTGTTGAATGCCAATGTAATTTAAAACTATAGCTTTCTCAAATCATATTGTGATTATCGGGTCAATTACTGTTTTAGAAACTTCTCACTGCTTAGCCACCGAGTTCCAAATTCTGCTTCATCACTGCTTGTTTTACTTTCCCCTGCAGCCTGCGCTACCATATTCAAAGGTTTTAAGGTTTCCAAAAAAGCTTGGGAAACCGTTGTGCTTTGGCTTTGGACCAAGAAAAGTTCTCTAATGCATGTACACAGTGGAAGCACTTTTTTCTTCCACTCATACCCCATTTACAGATGGTGAGACCCCGGCTTGTCGGGCTTCCATGTACCAAAGCTCTGCCAGGGAGGCCCCTTTGATAATGAGCCCGACACACAATTTACAGCTACACTACAATAATCCTGCAACAATGGTTTCCATATAACATTTGACTGAATAGGCCTTTATGGGCACGACATGGCTTAGATCGGGCTAATGAGTGACCCTTGGTGGGGTTTGCCAAGGTTTACCTCACTGTTCTATGTGTGAGACTATGTAAAACTTTGAAGAAAAAAACTGTCACTGTCTTTGAATGCATTTTGCTCAACTGTGGGATGATTTATGTTTTGTCTTATAACAGATAATTAGCTCAGCTTAGGAGGGCTAAGGTGGCTGACGAACAAAAACATTCAGATGCTCGTTGGAGCCATATGTTGAATTCCACAAAGGCCAAAGTTTATTACTCAGGATTCGCAGTTTTACAGATGCGAACATGTCCAACATTCTCGGACTAAAGGGCTTAGGTGCCTGGATAGCTGTTTCTGTTAGTTTCCAGTCTCCTTGATAAGCTACGCTAGGTGCCTGCGAGGTTTAGCCTAGTGCTTAAGCAAACAGATCAGATGGTTTAAGCAAATGTTTGCCCAGAAGTATTTCATGTCGTCCATATATTCTTTACAGCAAATCAATAAAAGGAAAAGTTACTACTGGAAAGACTTGTCTGAACTTATTTGCATCAATTTGGTACTTTAGCTACGTCAGTTCACGTCTCGGAGCCTCTGGATGTCTGGATTGAGAACTGAGCAGTTGCCAGTTTAGGGATGAGAATTACAGCAAAGACTAGAAACCAGACAGTACTGTCACACACACATTTGACATGTCAACACAACAAAACATCACTATGATTTGTTAACCTCTCACAACACATCAGAGCATCAAGAGTTTTTCCTATCCTTCCAAATTACAGATCTCAAATGTCAGATCAGTGAGTATGGTTCACTGATATTTTGCGACAGCTATGGCACGCACGCACAC
>JBBMJM010146059.1:0-11100 GCA_037832705.1 Centriscus cristatus
GTGTGTGTGTGTGTGTGTGTGTGTGTGTGTGTGTGTGTGTAGGTCAGCGGCCTCCTGCACGTTTGGACTTCAAACCACCTGACTGGGTGGACTTGTTCACTGCTTTCAACCAGATGGTCCCTCCATACATGCATAATTTAAGGGTGTGTGTGTGTGTGTGTGTGTGTGTGTGGTTGTGTCAGGGAGGGGGGTGGGGGTTGACACACCCTCTCTTCACCCCTGCTAGTATGAATGGATGCAGCCACAGTATCAGGTCTTTGTTTGGTTCATGAATTGTTTTCCATTTTATGTGAATAAAATTTGATTGATTGGTGAGGTACACATGTCCCCCACCTTCCAACACACACACACACAGACACACACAGACACTCATCCATCTCATCTCAGAGCTCCGCCCCCCGCCGCCCCCCCTCGATTGTTGAGGCTGTTTGCCCCAGAAATCACACCACCCAAGGTCCCGCCCCCCCACTCTGGGGCCCCCCGGGCCCCGCCCACCCGAGGACCACATTGAAATGGGTCTGATGCTGTTGCCAAACATCTCAGAGCATCTCTTCCCCCTCCCGGAGCGCCAGGAACCGTCACCAGCCGCATCGACCCCTTCGTTCACCGTCGTTCGTTCGTTCGTTCGTTCGTCTCCTCCGCGGGGACATGGAGCTTCTACACGCGTCTCTGCTGCTTCTCATCGGCTCCTTGTCTCTGTCAGGTACGTCCCTTCCTCCAGAATCCGCTCACCCCCTCACCCGCTCACCCGCTCACCCGGGGTCGTTTCATGGGGTTTGCATGCTCCCGGTGTCATCCCGGTTTAAACTACCCACGTCTGTGACCACACCGGATGTGAGGAGCTGTGCGGGGGATGGGGGGAGGGAGCAATTATTCATAGAATGCAGAATGTAGGTCACAGCAGCCCCCCCACACCCCCCACCCCCTCCATCACCGGGATAATGTATCCTCTCCTGTCCATCTTCGTATCTAATGTTAATGTAAAATATCAATATTTCATAAACGTGGCCGTTATTTCCCATCATCCGCTCCGTCCCCGCGAGGACCGAACCTTTGTTTTCACTCCGACTGCAGCAGGTCGAGTAGATGTCAGGATGAGTCTAAAAAAACCGAGCTCCTTTCCACCCAGTGTTACAGCCTTAATTTTTAGATTTAGACTTTTAAACCAAATTCATTCACCAAGAAAACATTTGGGAATTCACTGTTAGTTCAGTAGTTACCGGCCCAATTCACTGTTCCTCCAATGGAGTTCTTCTTCTGGATTCAGCTCCAGAACCATTGAAGATCCAACAAGTGTAGTTGTGACTCTGATTGAGACTCTCAACTGCGATCTGGTGTCGGTTCATGTGTTCATCTTCATTCGCAGACATCCAGTGGCTGATATTTGAGGATCCAGGATTTAGTCAGGATCCGGGTCAAACTGGGATCCATTGTAGAACCTACAAGAAGTTTCATCATCTGGTCCATTTCTCCTGAGAAATGATTCAAATGTCAAACTTGTTGAGTTCCTTTGTAACAAACAGACAAACAGGGGCGTGGTAACTTTGTAGGATCGTTGATGCGACATCCGTCCCGTGTGCTGGAGGTTTCACCCCTCATGCGTCACTTTTTCTGTGTAAACGACTGGAATCTCGGTCCCTCTCAGAGAAGTCACACCTGTTCCCAGGAAGTCGAAGCGTGTTGGAACTGGTCAGAAACTGTTTTCTGCCTTTTGTTTGACAGCGTGTTGCTGTTGGCTGACATAGTTTGGACCCGCCGGCGGCCTCAGACCATCTCGTTCACGGCAACAATCGCCACCTCTTTTGTTAATCCAGGATTTAATGAGAAAAAGTCCAAATTCTCTGGATTTATTTTGTTTTCTCTCCTTCTCTAATGACAGTGAGCTGACTGAGGGGTCGTTATCTGACGCATTTTTCACAACTTGACCAAATTGACCGAAGGGTGAATTGTGTCATTGACAGTGATTTTCAAACCAGAAACGATGGTGACGATTCAAAGTCCAAGTCAAAGTGGTTTGTTTTTGACGTCATGTGTTTCCTGTCACTGACTCTGTTGGGTTCAGGAACAATCAATGAAACACACCAGACGTCAGAGAGTGTGTGTGTGTGTGTGTTATTCTTCCCGGCACCGATCTCAGTCAACAGCGATGCCGGTCAGTCCAGTTTGTCTTTCAAGGTCTGAACTTTCAGCTCTGTGTGTGCAAACAGTCGTCACAGACGTGGTTTTCAGTAACGTGTCACCGCGTTCGGGCAGAGCTGCAGCCGGTGGTCGAGTTCTTTACACATCCACAGACAAACCACCAACTGGTTCACGTGGACTCATAAATAGTTTTATGGTTCAAGGGTCAGTTGTTGGACTCTTTCCCTTTTGGACTCTTACAACAACAACAACAACAACAACACGAAGAAACGAAGCATCATTTACAGCTCTGAAAGACATTGGGGGGGGGGGGGAGGAACATCATCTACCTCGTATGGACAAAGATTTGATCTTTCTGTCTGCCACAGATGCGCTGACAACGTGCGGAGCCAAGCAGTTCCAGTGTGGGAACCGCCGGTGCATCACCACCAGGTGGGTGTGTGACGGCACCGACGACTGTGGGGACGGAACCGATGAACTTCCTGCCACTTGCTGTGAGTGTCTTTGACCGAACCCGCCGGTCGTCGGTGAGCAGAGTCCTTCAGGTTGGCGCTTTGTTTCTGCAGCGGACAAAACGTGTCGGCCGACGGAGTTCAGCTGTATGGACCGTGTAAACCAGTGCATCCCCAACACCTGGCGCTGCGACGGAAACGCCGACTGTCAGAATGGAGCTGACGAACAGAGCTGTGGTGAGTGACTCTATGTTCGGTGTGTCAGTGTGGTTGGAAATGGGCTGGGGTCATCCTCCTCGCTCGGTGCCGTCCCCTCTCAGGGCCCAAGCAGTGCACCAGCTCAGAGTTCCGCTGCAGTAACGGCCAGTGCGTGTCGGCCTCCTTCGTGTGTGACGACGAGTCGGACTGTGACGACGGGAGCGACGAGGCGTCCTGCCCGCCCGTCACCTGCAGCTCCGGGTCCTTCCAGTGCAACAACACCATGTGCGTCCCGCGCCTGTGGGCCTGCGACGGCGACACCGACTGCCCCGACGGCTCCGACGAGTGGCCCCAGAACTGCGGCACAGTGAGACCCCCGTCTGCTGCCGCCCACCGCTGTTCAGCGCTGGAGTTCCACTGTGGCAGCGGCGAGTGTATCCACGGGGGCTGGAGGTGTGACGGAGGAGCCGACTGCATCGACCGATCGGACGAAGCCGACTGTGGTATGTGTGTGTTATTACTATTATTCATTAATAGTTGTTTCATTTATCACATTTATTGATTGTTACGTCCCTCCAGCACGTCCCACCTGCCGCCCTGATGAGTTTGAATGTGGCGATGGCACCTGCATCCACGGGAGCCGCCAGTGCAACAGTCAGTACGACTGCCGGGACATGAGTGACGAAACCGACTGCGTCAACGGTAAATCTGAAGAGAAACGTCGGTTTCTACGACTGAAGCACTGCTCACCTCCTGTACAAAGACAGGGGTGACTCTGAGTACCCCCATGGAAAATATATGGATGTGAAAAATATAGTAATATGCAAGTTAGCTGGGTTATTTGCACACAAGGTGAAAACACAGGTAGTTTGCAAACAACCTTCCTTGTTGTATGGGTTAGGGTAAGGGTTCATACAAGCTAACAGACATTTGACAACATTAATTAACTTAATTAACTTAACTTTTTATTAATAACTTAATAATTTCCTTAATAACTTCCAGGTTGTAGGTGTTAGCGTTAGTGCTAGCTAATGGATTGTTAGCTAGCTATCATGTGTAGCTATGATAATGTTGATAACATTAGTTTTGCACATTACCTGAAAACATGGGTTGTATGCAAACAACTGAGGTAATTCACATATCACGTGTTTTCTCACATCACCCCTAACATACTGTATATGTCACATTCATGTTCCATAAATATAGTGTCGCTCATGGGAGTCTGCCGCTATCAAAGAGGAAATGAAAAACAAACAGTATCTTAATTATCTTGCTCCGGTTACGGGTCGCGGTTGTTCTGATCCCAACTGTCAACGGGTGAATGTCTGGGACAAGTGAAGGGCAGACAACCATTCACACTCATGTTCACACCTATGGGTGATTCAGGGTGACCAATAAACATCAGCATTTGGAGAGGTGAGAGCATTAGCAATCCGGAGTACCCGGAGAGAACCCACGCAGACACAGAAATATGTATGCCAGAGTTGGAGCGCCACTCATGTCTGCGATCGTCTCATTCTTTGGTTCATCTGAACGTGAGACCCGTCTTGTGTTTTGCGCGAACCCCTGATAACTTCGATTCCCTACCGTGCGTCTTCACAGCGACCCGCTGCGACGGCCCGACCAGGTTCAAGTGCGGCAGTGGAGAGTGCATCAACATGGAGAAGGTGTGTGACAGGCAGCGTGATTGCAGGGATTGGTCAGATGAGCCTCTTCGGGAATGTGGTGAGTACAGAGGCCCCCATTCATAACTCTCAGGCCAATTATGCGTTCAAAGGGGGGGTGTGCAGCCTCAGAATACTTGTTATGCCCCCCCCACCCCCCCAAAAAAAAACAAAAAAACAAAACTGTCTTCTGCCTGCAGGCTCAAACGAGTGCCGGTACAACAACGGCGGCTGCTCTCATACGTGCAGCGACTTGAAGATCGGCTACGAGTGTCTGTGTCCTGACGGGTACGCGCTGGTGAACGGGAAACGCTGCGAAGGTGAAAACCGGCGCGCTCCAACACGTGTTCGATGACAACCTGTTTGGATTCGACCACTGACACAACTGTTCTCTGCTCGTCAGACATCGACGAGTGTGCGGAGCCGGACACCTGCAGCCAGATCTGCGTGAACCAGATGGGGGGTTACAAATGCGAGTGTGAGGAGGGTTATCAAATCGACGTGGCAACCAAAGCCTGCAAGGCCATCGGTGAGCAGCAGCTCTCACACATGACCGACAACCTTGAACGGAGAGTCAAGTGGTGAATTTTGTAGTGATGATGGAATCAATCGATTGGTCGAGGGATGTTTTCTTGGTGACTGACTCTATTGATGGAGATGAGATTAGATTAGGTTGATTCATATTTGGTGGAAATGAGCTGCTGACCAGAGGTCAGTTGCTGATTGTTGACGTCTGATTTTGCAGGTACAATCGCGTACCTCTTCTTCACCAACCGGCATGAAGTCAGGAAGATGACGCTGGACAAGAGCGATTACACCAGAGTAATTCCCCGCCTGAAGAACGCGGTGGCTTTGGATATGAACATCGCCACCGGAGACATCTACTGGTCCGACATCTCCCAGAGGAAGATCTACAGGTCAGTGAGGTGTCCGGGCGGATGGAACTCAACGTGTGTGTCTCTCAGACTCCTGAGTCAAACCACTCTTCAACCGTTTCATCCAGAGCTCCGATGGACGCGGCCGAAGACGCGGCCGACCACAGCGCGGTGATCAGTGCCGACATCGACGCTCCTGAGGGCATTGCCTTCGACTGGATCCACGGTAACCTCTACTGGACCGACGGGGTTCGCAGCACCATCTCCGTGGCAACCGCTGACGGGAGCCGCCGCAAAACTCTCTTCTGGCGAGATTTATCGAAACCCCGCGCCATTGTGGTCGACCCCCACAGCAAGTACGCCTGACGAACAGTATTCACTCCACAAAACCCAAACCTCGCCAGAAATATGTGTCTTATTTGACTTATGTCGAGTCAGAATGTCTCCTTACACAGCACCTGAAGAAGAAACTCAGACATAATCAGAAAAACCTGCCAGGGAAGCAAGATTTGCTTGTAACACAACTTTTCTGCAACGTGACAAATTTTTATGAAACCAGTGAAAAATGTCTAAAAACGAGAACTTTTGAAATAATTCTGAGTAAGAATTTGTGCAGAGCGTGACACACCTTTTGTTTTGCAATCATTTGCGTATTTCTCCTCGTAGCTTCCTTTACTGGACCGACTGGGGGACCCCGGCTAAGATAGAGAAGGCGGGTCTCAACGGCGGCGACCGCACACTTCTGGTCACGGAGAACATCGTGTGGCCGAATGGAATCACCCTGGGTAATCTGGTTTCATTTACCCATTCACGTGAATGAAAGTGGTCACTCTGGTCTGACCTGCCCCCTCCCATCTACTCCTCCCCAGACCTGTTGAACCAACGGCTCTACTGGGTGGACTCCAAGCTGCACACCCTCTCCAGTATCGATGTTCAGGGCGGTGGTCGACGCACAGTCATCACTGACGAGCAGAGGCTCAGTCACCCGCTGGCGCTCGCCGTGTTTGAGGTAGATATTTCCCACCTGATAAAGTCCGTTACACATCAACCCAGAGCTGTAAAACATCCAACATCTGGTGGAGTCTCACTGCACTTGTAAACAGTCCCAGTCCATTCTACCCTTCAAAGCACAGCGAGGTCATAAAACCAAACTCTTCTCTCCTGCTCTTTAAGGAACGAGTGTTCTGGACAGACATCAGTAACAACGCCATCCTGAGTGCCAACCGGTTGACCGGTGAGGACATCAGACCGGTGGCGGAGCACCTTTCCTCCCCAGAAGACATCGTTCTCTACCACAACCTCAAACAGCCGGCTGGTATGTAAATGGTCGTTCCTCCCGGCTGTCGCCCAAACACACCGCGACATGTTCCATTTCAGGCACTTTAACACCGCCGCTATCCCCAGCGCTATAGTCCAGCTAGCATATTTTGGAGTAGCATAACTGCACAAGTGGTTACTGAAAGCTGGGAAACTGCGCTCGTGCTGTATCTGAAATCGCGTGCTTCCAAACTTCAACTGATTATTCTGAAAATGGACGTAGTGCGTTCACACTGAATGAGTATGTGAAAGTGAAGTGTACTACATGCACGCAAACGGCTGAAGAGTTCAGTGGATTGATGGACACTTTCCACCCTCTACGCCCATCTTAATGATGTAGAAATGACGAAAGCTTTTACTCTTCACAAGTTGTCGGGGGACGTCACCTACCGATGAAATCCCGGCCAATGCTAGCGTTAGCTTGCTAGCTAATAAACCGCGGCACATTTCCAGGTGACAACGTCGTGGCGTATGTTCGGTGCTTGTGTGTGATAGATTCACACTCGTCGTCTTCACTGTAGATTGAGGTTTAAATGAATAAGTAAATACTAATAAGCGTATCTGCAGTAGTTCCATTTTCACGTCATTGACGTATTTACCGTACTCCAAAGTTTGCTAGCGGGAGCGTATCGGCAGCGATACCGTCAGCGGTCAGATCTGGTGTCGTGACTTTCATCACTTGTTAGTTTTCTTGAAGACAAAGCGGTAAGTTCACTTGTCTGCGATTTGACCCAGCAAGCTGAGGAAGGTTTCCCTCTCCAGGTCCTCCTGGGGGACCCCGAGCTTTCCCCCAGCCCAGACAAAGCTCATAATCACTCCAGCATGTTGTAGTTGTGCCTCGGGGCCTCCTACCAGTCCAACATCCCCACCCGAGGAGCCTGCGAGGTGTCCTCAGCAGATACCCAGACCCTCTCAGCTGGCTCCTTTCAACATGAAGTAGCAGCGTCTCCAGATGTTGGAGCTTCTCAGCTAATCTCTAATCCAGAGCCCCAGAGGAAGCTCATCGTGGCTGCTTGTGTTGGCTTCAGACCAGCCGAAATACCGGAAACCTCAGAATACTTCGCATTTTACCTGCACAGATCCATAATCCTCCTCCGCTGACTAAACGTCCTTGTGGCTTTGCGATGCAGGGAGGGATTGGTGCCAGGTGTCAAACGGGGGCTGTGAGTTCTTGTGCCTGGCAGCCCCTCAGGTGGGCAGACATCCCCCGAAGTACACCTGCGCATGTCCAGACAACATGATGCTGGCCGACGATATGAGGGGATGTGTACCAGGTATGTCAGACACCGCAGCAACTCTGGTGATGGTCAAGAAAGGCGTGTGTTAACGCCCCTGCTGCGACACCCGTCCCCCAGCTGCGCCGACACCTGCAGCTCCCAACCCACCTCGTCTGCCCCCGGTACCGGCCAGGACCACGCCCCGGCCCCGGCCCCCTGCCCCCGCAGGCACCATGGACTCCACACCTTTTGTGGCCAAGCCAGGACCGAGCGCCATGGAGCCCCCGGTCAGGACGCCCACCGACAGTCCTCCGCAGCTGGCGACCGCGAAGGCTCCGGTCACGTCTCCAGGTCAGCTGACGTCCGTTGAACACGCGCTGACTCGGGAAACATCTCACATCCCGACTCCTGCTCTTTCCTGCAGACGTCAGACGGGGGTTTGCAGCGGTGATCCCCGAGGCACCGTCCAACACCCCGATCGTTCTGTACATTGTTCTACCTCTGGGTGAGTTGACGCCACATGCGGATGTGACGGTGATTTCAAAATAAAAGCTGACCCCCCCCCTCTGGAAACGTCCCCTCCACTCAGCCGTCCTATGTCTGGCTGCTGTCGGCGTGATGCTGCTGTGGAGGAGCTACAGGCAGAAGAACACAAACACCATCCACTTTGACAACCCCGTGTATCAGAAAACCACCGAGGATCAAGTTCACATCTGGAGGAGCAGCAGCCCTGATGGTTACAGCTACCCAAAGGTGAGAGTTCACGCTTGACAAACAGCACGGCCGCATTCCAATTGCTCTATTAACCGAGTCCGTCCGTCCGACGTGTCTGTGTGATGTCCTATCAGAGACAGGTCGTGAGTCTGGACGAAGAGGCCGACAATCCGGCTTTCTCGGAAAACTGAAAAGGTCTGAGTGAAGAAGATCCCCCAGTTGCCCTGGACGACCTCGTTTTACTGTGTTTTTTTTACCTCAACTGGCACAAACATATGGAAGTCAGAGCCATGATCACAGGAGCTTTAACCGCTACGTCCTCACAAAACCCTGCTGCCTCGTCTGACGCTAACGACGCCAACCGGTCATTCGATGCTTTAACTGGTGAATGTAGTAGACTAAGGTTTACAGTGAAATCACGATATCTTTGTTTTTACTCTCTGACTGTGAAGGTGGAGCTAGCAGGCCATTAGCTTAGCCTTTAGCTTAGCATTTTTAGCTCACTGAAGCATTACCGAAAGGGACGTTTGAAGCTAGGCGACGTCCCGCCTCCCTGGTTCCACTTTGTTTCCCTGTTTTTAACGTTCACACGAGAGCTCCGACACTTGAAGAAACCTCGAGTCGCGTGTTCCCCAAGGGTCCCACCGTTCTTCCAACTGTCACTTGAATCACGAAAAGAGTCCATACTTGAGCTTTGAACCCAAACACCAGGTCGGTGTCGGCCTCCCGTGAGCGATAACGTGTATTTCTTTGGACTTTCGTAGCAGCGGGGGAGCGGGATGAAAGCCCCCCCGAGCGGGTCGACCGCGTTTGTGCCTTGACGACGCTGTCGTCTGTAGAGAAGTCTCAGGGCTCTCGGCCTTCTGCTCGATGTGTTTTCAGCTACTGTCTGCTGGTTTATGATTGGCTGTTGGTGCATCAGAGCGAAAGACGACCTTAGGTTCCTACCCCCCCCCTCCCTCGCCCCTCACGGGGGGGCTGCATTCCTGAAAGACACAATAGTTCTGCTGCAGCCGCCCGTGACTGGTGGAGCCGTGGCCAACGCTCTGTACAGCTTCACGTGTACGTCGACGACCTCCTGGAGAAGCAGAAGCTCATCTGGTCCTCGAGCAGCATTCCTGAGGAAAGGAAAACACGGCCATTCACATTTTGTTGCGCGCAGGTCTGCGTGGCAGGAGAACGTGGTGGATGTGTCTGGAGCAGAGCTCGCGAGGAAAATGATACCGCTCAAAGTTTGTTTTTGTCAAATAGTTGGACTCACTCACTCAGAGGCAAACGTGGGACTCTTCTTCGTCCGGGGTTGTGCCTCGTTTAACACTTGTTGATCTTGATCTTTTTTTCTCCACCATCAACTTGAGACAAACTTGTTTAAAAAAAACATTTCACATGAAGCCGAAGGTGGAATCCGACTTGAAACCCTGAAGTTTTCCTGCGTTCGCTGGTTGATGTCTGCTGATGCGACGGCCGACAAACATGTTAAATGATAAAAATGCGCGTGAAGACGTACGTAGACAAACCTCTGACATTCCCTCACTGCCATATGTAAATAGAATGTTCATAAATGTAAATATTTGTTCTGACGTGTCTGGTACGGATGCTGGGTTTGCTGCCGATGCTCCACATTTGATGTACATATAATAAATGTTTCTATTTATTATAGAATCACAACACTCTTGTGACAAGTTTTATTGATGAGCCCGAACATTTCCTCTTCTTCTTATATATTAACAATGTAATAACAACAACAACAATAATAATCGTCATCATCATTCTTCTTCTTGTTATATCCTGTTGTTTCACTGTTTGCTATGGTGAACGATTGAAAACTGCTCAAACAGCGTTCGACTCGTTCAAAGCTGCGTCGTTCTCTTCATTCGAGGCTCTTTGGTGGAACTGTTTGTCTCCATCCTTGAAGTGAGTCCTTCCACCTCAGATCTGTGCGTTGTGAAATATCTCCGGCAGCAGCTTTGATGGACGATAGCTAACAGATGTACAGCAGCAGGACGAGCCATCGGTGTTTGGAGACCCCCCCCACCCCCCGGATGTCACGTGGTTTCACGTTTTGCCGTGTTTCTCCTTGCGATGTGAAATCCCGTTGAGCCCAGTCGGTGTAACGTGACACTCTTCATCTCGTCACTGGGAATAAATCACACAAAGTCTGCATCAGTACGGAAAAGTGTCTTCAGCTCAACTTTTCGATGTCTTTAAAAGATTCTTCCCCTTTTCAAACTGGGACTGCAGCTTCTCTCCTCTGGAACCGTCTGCTTCAACCTAAGGGTCTCTGAGGTCCGTGAAAGATAAACAGCTGTGATGGATGCACAGCAGCATATTCCATCGTTTAACAGCTGTGGTATGCAGACACATGCTGCACGTGATGACGCTTTTTTTCTTCTCCCCCCTCCGTTCTTTTTCTGGGCCGACCGAGCTTCTGCGGTTCTTCTGTGTAAAACAATATGCTTTTCCTAGAAGTTCAGGACGTCGCACTGGGAGAGCATGTGAGATCCTGAGTTGGGAAACTATCAAC
>JBBMJM010146070.1:0-11100 GCA_037832705.1 Centriscus cristatus
TGTGTGTGTGTGTGTGTGTGTGTGTGTGTGTGTGTGTGTGTGTGTGTGTGTGTGTGTGTGTGTGTGTGTGTGAGATCAGCCAGACTTGCACTACAACAACTGGACACTTGTGTGCGCACTGTAGCTTCCACAGCAGCAGGCTGTGGCGCCAGGTTGAGTACCGCCAGCAGTCAAGGTAGCCAATGAGAGTGAGGCGATGACAGGAAATAGGGTATGCGTGCTTCCAAAATAAATGACAAGATGATAAACAGGCGGGTGAGTAAAGTTGATTCCGAGTTACATTTAAAAAACACAAATTTTAAAAAGCCCACATATTAATAGGATCAATGTCTGCTCAAATTGAATAGTTCACAAACATAAATAATCCAAATTTTACTAGCTTTTCAACAAAATTACACTCTTAGGATATGCAATAATCATAAGCTATGACAGGAACATGAGAATTAACAAACTAAAGTAACAAGCTCTGTGCTGTGCTTAACCATCGCCTTTTATTTTGAAAACCCCCAACCGGAGGTGGGGTTTCGCCCTTCTCCTGTGTACTTTGACACCGGCCATCCAGCAGATCCACGCACAGGACAGCGACGTCTGTCGTATACTGGACCTCAGCTCCCCTAGTTCCTGCTTCCTGTCGCAGATTCCACTCAGTTTTCCGGAGCAACAATTTGTGCGGCCGCCGTCAGCTCCTCCGCAGCCCCCGGCCGGATGCCGCTGGACGCCGGTGGACCAAATCGAGGTAAGGTGATAATACTAGCCCCAGCTCATAGCGGAAATTTGTAGCAGGAACCGAGGCGAGCGCCAGCCTGCAGCTTCCCACCAACATCCCGGCCTGTTGACTGCGTCGCGGCTGGGGTCGGTCCCGTTATTCGAACGCCGTCACTCGGAGGATGTTTGCTCTTCGTCAACTTCCACGTCTTTTGTTGCGCTGAGAAAAAACAAGTGTGTATGTTATTACACGTTTGTTTGGAGAGTGTGGTGGTCCACAACAGAGAATAGCAACCCGGTCACCTCATGTAACATAGCGGGGTTCGCAGGTCCGGGCAGCCGGGGGATATTTGTGTGGTTTTATCCGGCGGATATTTGTTAGTTGAAGGCACCAACGCTGCTAAACGCTTATAGCCGATAAGCTAACTGCCGCCGTAGCCGTTCTCGTCTCGAAGAGTTCTCGGCGTCAACATTTCCTTTGACCTCCACCTCCGACCATCCAAGTGGCAAACAAAGACATGTCTTTGTGGGGGGGTGGTTTGCAGGTAAATCCATCCTGCGAAGTGCCCCCCCCCCCGCCCCCCCTCCGGTTTGTGTTTCTGTGTGTCGAGCAGACGAAGCGCGTTTCAGCCTCAGTGAACCTCTGTCGGTACCAGCAGCATCAGCAACAACAGCAGCAGCAGCAGCAGCAGCCGGGCGTGCGTTTGTTGTCAGCATCCGTGGCTACTTCGAATGAACCGATGGGGAGCTCATAGAAAGACTCTCATATGATGGGAGGTGACGTGTGTCATCCTCATCACATCGGTGACCCCCGCCCCCCTCCTCCTCTTCCTCCTCCTCTATGAAGGATGCACCTGTCAGACGTAGCTGGTGCATGTGGTTCCAGAGGTTCAGCTCCAGCAGGAGAACCCGTGACACCTCGTCTGCTTTTATAGTGATGTAAAAGTGACATCAGACGTCTCATGACAACTTGGTGTCCGATACTGTCATGGATTTTAAATTGAATATATAGAGAAGCGTGTGAGTGTTATTCAAATTCAAGTCAATTTAATATGCATAGCCCCAACATTTGTTTCATTCATCACCGCCTGACCTTTGACCCTCATTCAGGGTGAGTAAAACCTGCTGAAAGCCCATTTAACAGGGGGGGAGGGCCTCTGGGTCCGTCCGGTCTTTGGGATGGACTTCCTCGTGGAATCCTCTTGTGAAGTATCACTGTTTTGTTTCCACCGTTGATATTCCATGAACTCTGCACTGCACCTGGATTTTCTCGCTTTGACAGCACAACGCGTGACAATAAATCACTCGGTGTGGCACGGCGTCGCAGTTATCCCATCGTTTTGATCTGCTCGCTGCCAATAGCCCATTGTGCTCCTGTTTGAATTGTAGTTGCTGACAAGAGAGCAACTCAACACCCATGGACAACTGATGCATCATTAATGTTATCTAATGAAGTCAGCCCTGGTAACTGGAGGCAGATTGATTGAGTTACCAACCTTAATCCATTCATGAATAAGTAAACGGCCACATAAATTGCGGTGACAGCGGTCTCTGCCATGCAAAGGGAAGTGGTTTCTGTGGTGGTTGTTTCCGTCACTGCAGCTGCAGAGGGTTTTTTTTTTTTTTTTTTTAATACTTGTTTTCAACTGTATGCCATTATTTCACATCAAATGAAAGTGAACAAATTGCTTTGATCAGGACTTGGCCATTTTTGCAATTAATAAGATTCATTTCTATCAGCAGGGTGCAAATAATTACATTAGCCTAGTTGTTTCCACACCGCATTAATTTTGATGAAGCACATGAGTGAAATAGAGCCACAGACGGTTTTCCTGCAGAATCCATCAGCGCTGTGTTTCTTCTGCGTGGAACAATGTTGCGTATGTGTCCGTGTTTCCATAGTAAGACATGATGCTGCATGTATAACACGATGCATCCCGAAGAAGAGGATGATCTATTTTCTCCTCTTTCCCTTCCTCCCCTGTTCTCTGCCCTCCATGCTCCCACCCTGCATGACTTCTGTGCCACTGTCTGTCTTCATTTTTGACTAATGAGTTCATTAAACATATTAGTGGTGCTCTGCCAGAGAGGTTACGTGCAGTGTGCAGAGCAAAAATGAGCGGTGACTCATTTTATAATTCTATCTGTATAACACAGTGCCCGTTTGTCACTATAGCAGCACAGACACACACCCTTTTCCCTGTCAGCTCCAGTGCAGCAAGCCACTGGCAAGTGTTTTTTTGTTTTTTTTCCCCTTTAAAACACAGTTTGTTTTTCATTTCAATTCAGCCTGCAATACCAGCCTGTCACCTGCACAGCAGGCACCTCTGTTTGCATGAAAAGTCATTGTAATTTCAAGCATCACAGTGTTTTGGCTCACACACACACACACACGCGCGCTATGTGTGTGCGTGTGTGTGTAATACTCGATATTGGCTTCAGGGTGCCGTGTGTACATCCCGTTTTTTGCACCCTGTTGTCCCAGATATATTTTTGGGAAAACGTCTTGACAGATGAGGAAGACGAAAGCCGAATAGATCAATGGAGGAAACAAACAAACACGTTTTTTTAAGGCATGTTCCCAGATTGGGGCTCGTTGCTCCAAACACAAAGAACTGTGAGCGCCGTGCAAGACGCAGCAATTCTTGTCGCAAGTTGCGGTAACAATGGTCCTAAAAGAGAAAGGCTCATCTGCCGGCATTGTTCTGCGAGGATTGTGAGGATCTCTGTGAAGGATATCTCTGCTTCCACATACCAAAGCACGAACTGTAAAGACAGCAGAAGCCGTGGAAAACATGCTTTAGCCTTTGTTGCTTTGAGGAGAAGGGGAAGTGATATTTTCATTACTTTAGACATGTAGACACGTGTTATTTATTTTTTTTATTTATCATATGTAGCGTAGAGATGAACAGTATCTGTGTGTCGTGCATGTAAAAGTGTTTGTTATAAGAGTCATATTACAAACCTGAAAAAATATGAAATCCCATTTCTTCAGTGGAAATCTGTCTGCAGGGGCAGGTGTTGACCAGTACCTCCTGTACCTGTGGCGTCCGGTATTTTTTATAACCTAAAAATGCTTTTAATACACAAATGACTCAACAGTAAAGCATCAGCGTCAAAGTCTCTTTTGGTGCCTTGTGTTCGAGCGGGAGAGCTGTAAATGCACAGCACCTGCATCCACTTACCTAACATCTGAAGAATTACGGCACAGTGCCGCTTTTCCAAAGGGCAAAATCTGTGACAAAGACGCCTCTGCCAGCATTTTACTCCTGCTCTCATCCTGCCAACGGGTCATTATTATCTGTATCGCAAGACAATGCGTTCCATATCGGGATTGTAACAGCCAATCACAAGGCGAGGGTGGTGCCGGTCTCCATGGAGAGGAGCGAGCGTGATAGGCTACTCTAACCTTAGCAGGTCAGCCTGGTCCTGGCTGAAGGTGTTCTCAGGTAGTGCACAAAGAAAATGCCCCAGTCCTCGCTGCCTGCCAGTCTCACTCAGAATGAATGTCTTCAGACAGGGTACAAAGAGGGGAGGGTCTTAAACAGGAATCCAGTCAGACGGCCACAGAGTGGCCTGATAGTCCGTGTGGCATCACATTGGATTTATGTCGTTTATGGAATTCCATCGCTCACTGTCTGGTGTGGTTTTCTCAACCCCTAGTGCACATTTGGCTTGAGAAGTAGCTCAGAGTGTGACGTGTCCCTTTTCCTGTCGCCACGACCGGACAGACATTGTGACTTGGATTTACCCTCAGAGCGCACGCGGCCCCAGCTGCCCAGTCCGCACTGTCCTTCCCTCAGAGACCATGTACTATTCCTGTTTCTAGAGGAATTATTACTCCTGCTCCCGCTGCCTGAGCTGGGAGGTGGGTCTTTTGACAGTTCTTCTCACTTGAGCTGTCCAGAAATAGGTATTGAAACATTCAATTGCAGCACTTCTGACCCCCCACTTCCTCCTCCTCCTTTTCAGCATCTAAGTGTACCCCCATGTGCAGCCACGTGCAAGATTTTTTTTGCTGTCTGAATGTTCAGGATGAGAAGAACGCATGTGGCTCCTCCTCTGCACGAGGAACTCAAGTCACATGTCTCTGACACCATCCAAACGCACCTACTCACAAGAATCCCCTGATGGTCAAGGGCCCGTGGCCCAGCAAACAGCCTTGGAAGTCCAGCTAAACTGGAGCATGCGCTGAGCGCTGGAGGAATTCAGAGAGGCAAAACCAAAAAAATTGTGTTGCCTGGCAAGACACCGCGGCGTCAACGTTTTACACCGGGGGGGGGGGACACAGTGTCAACTTCACTCATCGAAGCACTCTTCAGGAGTGGAAACCTCCTGAAAGTACAAACCCACACAAGTGGAATCCCTGGGTAGGTGGGGCCTAGATTTGAAGAGCAAGGGAGGCAGATGGGTATGGAGGGGGAAATTAAGGAGAGTAGAGAGAGGTGGTAATTGGGACAGCTGTACAGCTCCAGGCGGCAGCAGTCAGAACACCCAGCTCACTCGGGCTCTGTACCTCCACTCTCTGCAGCCCTAAAAAAACAAACGCAGCCAGAGACCCAGATGCCAGCCATTAGGATCATGGTGACAATGGCCCCAATTCAATCCGCAGCCTTGAACGCAGAAGGCACAACACTGCGAAGACTGCACACGTCGACCGTAAGCTCACACGACAGAATAGGTTCATTTCACACACTTGAGTGGAGGGTTGTGTGACAGGCCTGTCTCTGCAAGCCGGTTTGTGGATATTTTTTTGGGGGGACTTTTTTTTCTGTTTTGTTTTTTGGTTACAGAAAGCCAGCTCTCACATGACAAGCATTGACTTTACTGGGACTGTCTAGCACTGAGGTGTGTGTGTGTGGGGGGGGTGGGGGGGTGGGCAGGCGGAGAGTGTTCAGGTCCCTGGACAGTGCGATCTGGATGGTGATGAAAGGCCCGTATTATCTTTCTCACAGACGTTTGGGGCTATTTATGTCCCCGTTGCCACTTTGGCTCCCTGGAGGTTTCACTTGTGGCGGTTGGGAGAGCGTCCCTGCGGGGAAAGTTATCCCTGTGACCTCCACTGAGGGGTCAGACGATGGGATCAGCCCCACTGTGTCGCCCTTGTAGCTGGGAGAGCCTCACTGATGTCTCTGCCAAGTTCACGAGGGGTGAGGGAGTTAATGTACATGTGTCCATTTCAGCGTCTATCAAAGCGCTCGTTGTCCGGGTGCGTGGCATGCGCGTCTCCTGCTGGCCGGGGCGCGGCGACGGGATGAGAGGATTGCGAGGGCTCGCAGGGGATCGGCCTGATTGGATTTCGGAGGCAGGAGTCACCTGGCTCAGCAGGGACATAAACAGACAGCGATCATATTCGGAATCCATAGCAGACGCACTGTGTGAGAGGACATACTGAAGAAATCCCGAAATGTCTTGGGAGTTTAAGGTGACAGCAACACTAGAAATGCTGGGGCCCGTTTCTGCAAGCAGGTTAACGGTGTGTTCATCCTGAAATGAGGAAACCTTTTCAGAATTTTTAACTCTCAGATAAAGTGACAGAAATCAAACCAAGAGTCTTTATAATTTCATATATTTGAATTCAGCTTATCAGCAAACAAAAAGATTAGGGGACTTTGAGTTTTTTCTCATTTCAGGTTAACAGACTCTGGGTTTTCACTCAACTAAAATGAGACGTTCCTGTCAGACTGTTGTTTCTCTTTCTCAGCCCTTTTCTCCTTCCTGTCAGCGTATGACTGATCCTGGACATTGTAACATGACACACTCTGTGTTTATTGTCCTCAACGTCCTCTAGTGTCATCGTTCTATTTCCAACAGCCAATGACTTGTTTCAGCTTCGCATCATTAGCTCACTGGCAGAAATGTTTATTACCCAAGCACTGCACTGCACTGTAGACAACAGAAGTTCACTTGCATTTCCTTGGTGGTTGCGTCCTGTTTCCTATGTTTTTTTTTCTCAGTTAGTCTGATAGCACTCAAATAGAAAGTGAAAGTAAGCTGAATTCAGCTAACGCTAACCCTCCTTTGCCTCTGACCAGTGAGTGTCTACTAGTCCATTCATGCTCGCTTTTTTTTTTTTTTTTTTTCAGCTTCTAGGTATTGATTCAATGTTTTATGCCCTTATGGCAGTAACTTGTGGGAATGTGTGTCCATAGACCTCGCAGCCAGGTCTGTTTAGTAGTTCTCTGTGCCAATCAAATATTGTTTCTCACATTGATTAGCTGAGATGTAGAATTCATTTACGACGGTCATAGCTTTGCCTTGCACAAAGGTATTGTGGTTTTTTTTCCGTTATTGCATTATCAATAATAGTAACCACAGACAGCAGAGGTTTGTAGGCTGCAGCTGGAGTTTTTATTACCACTGTGTACATGTCATTTGAAAAATTGGGTTATTTGTTGGCTGCCCGGTGGTTTTCATGAAACCGGGGCAAATGATTTGGATCCCTACTTAGTGCTCGAAATAGAAAAAAAAAAAAGAAAAAGCTCAACCATTCCCGGGTCCTGTTTCTTAAAGCATGTGTAGTGAAAACAGCAGCTTTCTTCTCATTCCAAGTTTCCTGATAAACAAATGAAACTTTAAAGACGCTTGTTCTGTTGGAGTGGCAGTGCTGGTATTCATCTATGGCAAAGCCCTTGGCAAACAGGCTTGAAACATTTTGCAGTTGACACACCGGCCATATACCTCCAGGGTGGGGCATCACATGGTGTCCCCCCCCCCACACACACACACAAACACACACACACACCGTCAGTACAGAAGGGACTTAAAGCCCCTCTTGGTAGACCCGATCGTCAGTGTAGAGTTTTAGCCATGGTCTACGAGAGCAATGACAGCATGCCAGTCAGATGTAAGAGACACTAAAAGAAGTCCTTGAGTCGACGTGGCTGTCCAAGACCTATTATTGCCGTTGGAGCTGGGAGATAGACGGAGACAGAGGAGGAGGGAGATGAATGAGAGCCACTGGCTGACCACATACCAAAGGAGGTAGTCAGAACAAGTGGGATGCATTCCGTCCATCCGCATCGTTGGCCCAAAGCGACTTTTGACGAGGATTGCAGAGACACTTGTGATGCCGGCCGCTCTACCAGGTTTTCAAATATGCGTCTGTGAAATAGCTGCGTGACAAGCGGTCCCAGAAACCGAAAAACAGCGTCTCCTCGCCTGGCTCGTACTTTTCTTTGATCTCGTGACAACGGCAGAGGATCGCAACTGGCACATCAACTCAGTGAGGAGCATTAAACACACAGGAAAGGTTGTGCCTCCCCACTTTGTGGACGAAATGAAAGACAACTGTAGAGGAATGTCCTCATATTCTTAAATAAATCCCAAACAGTGCTACTACTGGCAATGCCCCCTCTGCCCCTCTGAAGGACTCCAGTCCTCTACGCCGCACATACTCATCATCGTTCCTTGTACGAGAAACCGTCAATGAGAGCCGTAATGATACTCTACAGTCAATGAAGAATCATTTACTCTATTTTTTTTCTGAAAGCTAATTACATCTCTGCTATTGAAGTGTTTGTGCTTGAGTGAGACAATAAGTCATCACTGCAAGGTCAAGCTTTGCTAACACCTGTAGAGGGTAAGCCTCATTGTACGTTGTAGCCCCCGTTTGCACAGCAGAATAGCTGCGGCGCTTTGTCTCATTGCGGCGGCGTCCGTTTCGCGCCGTCTTTTCTCTCCGTTAATGGGCTCCCTAATTGAGGCACTCTTCCGCCATGTTTATCACAGTGGCAACATTGCCCTGCAGATAATCATTGTCTTGTGGATTAGCATAACAACAGAGGAGAAGCTTTGCTTTAATTCCACTAACTCTGGACCAAGCTCCTTTGTGGCGGCTTCCCTACCGGTCCTGTCTTAACTGGGATTATAAGTATGGGCTGTTGGCCCCCTCCAGACCCCCGCATTGCTCTCATGCCTTCGTCCTTAAGCAAAACTGGACAATCACAAATTGTCACTACTGCACTGAAATATGACTCAGTCTTTTTAAATTGACCCTCAAAAAAAACCTAAATCTTTTGGCAATGGCAACACGGGACAAATACAAATCCATACACTCTGAGTAATTTGTAGGCTGTCCATCATGTAAAAAGTTGTCCTACTCAACCTGCAGACGTCTCATTCGCTACCAGTACTCCTGCTGAGGTTACTTTGTCTCATAATGTGTGCATTCTGCGAGCAGGTTCCTTCTCTGACTACAGTCATAAAGGGTCCTTGATGGCGGAGAAGACGGATTGGTGTAAAGCGAGGGACAAAACACAGTGAATCATGCAAATGGGGACGAGAGCGCACACTTTGAAACAGTCTCCTTGAAAGCATTCCTGGTACTGTGCTCTGCCATGCTCACAAAAACAAATGGAAATGGGGGGTGGGGGTTACCTCCTCACTTCTATTCACCTGGCAAAGAAACATTAGCTTAGTCGATTTCAGCCATTTACGAGTCAGAGAAGCAACCGACACGCAGTGCATACTGCATATTGAATTCATACAGTGTAACCTTAAAACCCAACCACTGTTACTTACTGAAATAACGAGCCATACGTGATTGATTTGACAGATTTGAAAAAAAAAAATCATTTAGTTGTTACTGGTGAGGTAAAGCCGAGGTTTGTTTGACATTTTGCGTCAAGCTCAAGGGGAGAAGGCAGGCATGTGCCAAACTGTCCCGTCCCAATCTGTTGGACCAGCGCTGAGGGATGTCCCACGGGAGACTGGGCGTGCACGTCTGTCTGTTTCTGCCTGCGGAATCATGAGAGAGAGGAGTTGGACAGGCTGGAAGCGGACTAGCCAAGGGGAGAGGAAAGACGTGGGGAGGGGACAGGGACAGCCGCTGACCTCATAAGCATGTGGGGAGGGGGGATTTAGTGGAATAATAAAAAGGGTGTCTCGGCTGCGCTTCACTAATATGCGTGATAATTTAAATACCCGTCCGAAAAGAAATGACAGTGTTGTGTCGGGGGGGCCGCATGAAATGTGTGAGAGAAGGACGCATACGTCAACGAGGTCCACGGATGGATCCTGTGGTTGAAGCAGTTTTGGCTTCTCCAGCAAACAAGTGGTTAGAGGCGTGCAAAAGGAATTTCAGGCCCTCTAAGAAAGATGACCACACATGGCAGTGGACTTCTGTTGACACACACACACACACACACACACACACACACACACACACACACACACACACACTTCCTTCCCTGTTCCATAGATGGTTTGTTCTTAAGGTCATGCCCCGTTACATTTCTTTTCTCTTGTAGTAGCCTTGTATGTTTGCCAGGCTTTTTACAGGCTTTTTGCTCCATTAACGCCGTCGGTCCAACAGCCCCGCAGTGTTTAATTAACTTTAACTTGCAATGTCAGTCCTTGGCAAGACCGCGGCAACACCGCCAGCAGCTCCACATAACTCTCTCTTACATAAGGCCGGCTCTCGTGGACGCCCACCGTAGTTTAGTCTCAACAACAGAACCGAAGCCAAACAGGTAGTGAGAAATAAATAGGGGGCTGCTTACAAGTGGGTGAGTGAGCGGTGGTGGTGGGGGGGGGGCAGGTTTTTATGAGCAGGTGACATCTGTGACCCAGCTCAACAGTGGTGGATACCGGACACATGCTCCTTCCCTCCAAGGCTGCTGGCACATTTCTGCCTCATCAGGCTCATTCCTACACACACACACACACACACACAGACACACACACAGATCACATATTCCTCCATTTATTCACATACACTCTCACGTAAATGAAGAACTAGGAGCAGCGGCAATCAGATGATGGATCTTGGTTAACCCATTATATTTTACAAGGCCATTTGCTGCCTGGTAATTGGACTGTTAATTAAAACAAAGGCCTAACGCGCCCTAATTGCTGAAACACTCTACATAAAGAAGATAATATAAACACTACATCCATCTGCCTGCGACTGTTTATTATATTCCAGACGTTAAAAACATCCATAGGAACCCAAACACATTTTTATTTTAAGTATCACGAATGAAGTAAAACTATTGTTTAATGTTCTTTTACAACACAGCTCGACTTGTGTTTCTCCCTTATACGGCTGATCCCGTCTCCTCCTGGAGGGATTTGTGGCTCCTCTCCTCCCGTCTGATAAAGCAGACACTCCCTCTGATGTCTCTCATCTCTTCTGGTCTCCCACAGTAAAGACGCTGTGTTTGTTTTATGCTTCCTGACACCGTTCTCTCCTTCCTTTTTGAGGCGTCTCGCAGTGTGTTGGCCCATTGTCGGGCGCAATGGATCACGATTGTCAGAATAACTTAATGCTGTGTGGACTTGACCCCTGACTCTTTATCACGTCCTATCTTCTTACACCCCCCCCCCCTTTCCCTTCCTCTGAGACAGCCAATGGGGCCAATTTGGCTACAACAGCTTTGCATGGTTCACACA
>JBBMJM010146081.1:0-7500 GCA_037832705.1 Centriscus cristatus
ACACACACACACACACACACACACACACACACACACACACACACACACACACACACACACACACACACAGCCTTTTCCACTCTGCTGTCCTCTCTCAGGATTAATTTACCAGGAGGAGAGAGCATTGTTGATTGTTTTCTTTATGAGATTAATTTCAGTTGGTTGACGCTTGTTACTGCAAAGACACTAGGGAGCTCATGCTGCGCTAACGTGCACACGTCTGAAACACCATCGTCAAAGCTGCAAAAAAAAAAAAAGAAAAAAGTAAAGGCTTGCAAACTAGCAATTGCAGGTAATTAAACACAAGGACGCACTCCCTCCCACCCCCCCACCGCCCCTCACACACATATGAATCACACAAAAGCGCCACACTTCACTCCACTCCCACATCCTGGTCCCGCAGCCCTGAAAGAAACCTGAGTGTTCTTGTCTTTCATAATGGATGTAATTATGGGCTGAATGGAGGCGTCCGACAATGTAGAAAATAGCAGCTGTGTGTTGACGCCGGAGCCTTTGGCCTGCCTTCAGCTCTCCGTCTCACACCGGCCCCACAGTGCCGCTCGACACTGTTTACACAAATTAAATCTGGAAGAGATATCAGGCTGTCAAAACGAACTGTTTGCGTCACATCAAATGAAAGTGTGTGTGTGTGTGTGTGTGTGTGCGTGCATACGATAGATTAACTCGGCTCAAAGATTCCTTCAGAAAGCCGTAGTATCTTTAAACTGCTGTGGCCGTAATGAATTGGCTTTGTTACGATACATAAGAATACACAATCAAATACTAAACACTGCGGAAGCAAACAGTTCACAGCCACAATTATCAGTAGAATAAAGTAAAACTGTGTCGCCTCACAGTCTCGTTGTTCAGATTGGTGAACATTGATGTCTGATAGAAAACCCATCGTGTTAAAGACTCAAATGTCAAGTCTTTTCTCAGATCTTCACACTGATCACGCTTATCACAACCTTTCATTCTAAGCCAATTAGAAAAAAAAAACAAAAAAGCGTTAGAACAAGTGACATATCTTCCAACTTTCGTAACGGGCTGTGAATGCAGAGTCTAATATTTTCCCATCTTGCGGCGTGTACTAAATTGTCCCTTTTGTTCAGTGGCTCAAGTATCTCAAAAGATCTCCATGGCTGCGACACAGAGGAGAAGTCTCTTCCTTTTGTTGCAAAAGCACCAAAAATGTAAGCAGTGACATTTAAACACAGGATCAAAATCAATCAAAAAGTAATCAAAGTAATATTCAATTGATTAATCCAAGTGTTTTTGTGGACTGCTGGGACTGACCTGGTCTTTGGTTGGATGAGCGTCTGTTCAGTCTTTTCTGTCGCTCAGCAACCTGTGAAGTACATTGTAGAAACATATGATTGTTTTTACAACTATTGGATAAACTCAGGACTGTGTTGACATTCCACACGGCTGAGTCAAAGATACACTTTTTCACGTACCTATTAGGGCAATGTGTGACATCTGCCACCTTAGCGGTTTGTAAAACAACCACTGACAGAAGATGAATATGCATTTATCACTGGGAAAAAAAAAACAAGTGAGAGCTTCATTACACAACACGTACGTCACAGATTATATAAAAGACTGACAGTTGATTTCCATTTTCTTCTGCCAAATCATGGCGACCATCCCGATTTTATTGACAAGGACACGCAGATCATCTGTGCCTGGTTCAAGTTTTCCCTCTGGAGGTCACATAATGTGAAGTCCTGCAGCGACCCTGCGTGCTCCACAGCTGCGTCTACATTTGTCCTGATGGAGCCTTAAGAACGCTCGCTGTCTGTAGATATCTGCATCTGAGTCCTGTTTCAGACTCACGATTTATTGTCTTTTATTTATTCATCGCTCACTGTCATTTTCAGCCCATTTAAAATGTCATCGCTGTTTCTTAAAAAGAAAATATACCTTTAACTGAATCAAATGATGGTAATTCTGCAAAAGGTAATGGAGGTAATCGATGAAATAACACTTCAGAATCATGATGGCAACAGATGGTGTTAAATATTAAGCCCGTCTGCAGTTTACTGGAAAAAACCCCACAGTGATTTAAGATGAATGTGCATTTTGAATATTGATGAATCATTTCTTCACAGAGATGGTGGTGGTGGTGGTGGACACACTGATGGTAACACAGCAGCTATTAAGGGGCTAAGCAGAGACAAAAGAGGGGAAGGGAAACGCTAAAGGGGAAATGGTAAAATGCTGTGAATTGTGTGAGACAGGTGCAGATGGAGGTCTGAGAAATGACCTATAAATAAATGTGTAGCTATTAGTAGCGGCAGCAGCACTAGCAGCAGCACTAGTAGTAGGTGTGGTAATAAATCACAAGTTTCTCCGTTCTCCAGAACAAAATGGTGGCTTGTAGTGTTTCTGCAAAATCCTTTAGCAGCTTGTTGAAACAGCAAGTATTTAACTAACTGTGTTGTTAACGCATGGACAGAACGGTTCAGGTTTGGTTGTAAAGGACACACGTTAGGGACCGAACTCAGAACAATCGCACGTCTGCTTGTGAGCCCTGAAGTTCCTCCCGTACGAAGGAATAACCTGGAGGAACTTGAAACGTGTTTTTGGTTCAGAAACGCCTAATTTATATGTATCTGTGACTTGCAGAAATGCCGGTGTGTGCTGGCTTCATTGGGAATTTTTGACATTCCTGGTTATAAGATGTAAAAGTAAATCGCAAAATACCTCTATTCAAGCACAATGTTAATCCCACATTGTATATCAGTCGCACGCTCTTGTGCCGGTTCTTGGAAGCAGATGAAAGGATTTTCTCTGTCAGTAAGAGTTTTTCCAGACTGCCTTTTTGAGCCTCCCTTCATCTGTGACATAGACGATTCTCGCTGCAGCTTCACGAACGATTCGCCGCCTCGGTGTGAATCAGCAGTCGGCGTTGAGAGGCGCTCTGGACTCGTTTTAACTTCGGAATGTCAGTAAAATGTTACACAAACATTCCAAACTCACTTACAACGTCGACAACAACATTCTGCTCGAAAGTTTTGCCTCGCACCACATTAATGAGGCTACAAAATGTCCCCTTGTCCGGTGATTAATGCTCTCTCAGTAGCCTTCTTCCACCTGCCCTCTGTGTTTTAATGGTCTTGCTGCAGCCTCCACGCCTCAGGGTTTCTCACCTGCTAAACTTTGGAGACCCGGCCGGGTTTGATCTGCTGTCTTTGCGTGTAAAGCCTGCGGCACTTCAACCATCACTGTCCCCTCTTCAAGCTGTAACCACACATCTGCATCAAAGTTCTGAGGACCACTGACTCTGCAGAATATACAGCGTCACTGTTGACTTTTCCCTACTACTAAGACTTTTTTCCCCTCTAGACTTATGCTCCGTCCTTCCCTTCAAACAACTCAAAGACGCAAAGGTTAACGTCATATTTGGCCTGGTTTCGAAAAGACCCATAGGGAAATGTGCGCCAAAGGCCAGGAACTCAATTAGCCAAAGGTTCAAAGGCTTTAAAACTCACTTATCTTTGGCAATGTGTTCATGAAAAAGAGGGCCCGTGCATTAAGGTTCGTGAGATGTGACGCATCCTCACTGGCACCCGAGCAGTCAGCTGTGTGCCGCTGATGTCGATGCTCCATATGTACTGACTCAAGCACCCGTCAGCCACCATCCCAGCTCTGTCTCCCCCGCGTGTTTACCACCGCCGGCTTTCACGCCGCCAGCACCTCTGAGTCTCACAATCTCAGCTGTCGCCGTGGCAAACTGTTGCCACGGCAATGCTGTCGCTATGGGTTAACAATGACCGTGGCTGCCGTGGAACAGTGCAAAGACAAAGACAAATCAATCTGTGCTTCTAATCTTCTTTACCTGGAACAGAGGAACAGGCACCGAGGTATCGGGGAGCCGTGTAGTTCAAAGGCAACACAAAGTGACGGTACCACAGCTCCCAGCAAATTACAGATTAACTGTGACACCGGCGGGACGGGGAGAGGAGGAGAGATCTGTTTGGGAGCGGGGAGGGAAGGCAGAGGTGAGGATTGGAAGGCGAAATAGGGGCAGAAGGGAAGTTGTGTAGCAAATAGAGCGAGGTTAGTTTTCCATTCATCACAACCCTTAATCCATGTTAATTGAACAGATAAGCAAAGTCATTTTGTTCGATAAACTGCTGCTGTGTCATCAAACGCCCCCGTCCTCTCCCACCCCACCGTCTCCTTTGTGCGCCTCCCTTCACCTTCATTTTTCCTCCGCCTGACCGATATTCTCAGCCTGAAAACAGATTTTAATGTGCATTTATAAACTGCTATCATGGTGTGCACTCACGCCAGATGTGTGAGGTTCCCGCAGGACGAGAGCAGGAAATAATCTCAGGAAGGTCTGGCGAAGTCTCTTTACAGCCACCGCATGTGCTAACCTGCTAAAATTCAGCAGACTTCAGAAATAAAATAGAAACATGTGTTCCCACTGGTCTCCCGGTGATCGCAGCAGCCAATCGGCTGATCGTGATGCCACACCTGTCCCCTGTCGAATGGACTAAACCCTGCCTGCGTTAAGCCTCTCTGGCCCCCTAAGGTGGATGAAGATCCCTGCAGTGGAGAAACAATAAAGGCGGTTTAAACAACAAACGTGCGCTTGGCTCCGTAGAGGAAACGCAGTGTGTGCACGATACTGTGTGGGTCTGTGTGTGTGGGGGGAGCGGGGGGGGGCAGCATGCCCTCGTCGTGATCCCACTGGGCAAACAATGTAATCATAACTCTGCATGGATTAGCTCCTTTGTGGGTCTTTGCGGATTGTTTGTGCCAATAATGCAACATGCAATGTGTCCATGACTGTTTTATATTCCAACAATAAGACGATTTAGATATAACATGTAAATAAACAACACATTATTATGACACATATTATTTTATATATTTTACAATATCCCTCCTTCCCTGTACAAATCAAGCAAAAAGCACATTTGTTCTCTATGAAACCTTTGGATACTTCTCTATATTAGGAAACCTTATTTTTAGCAGAGGTCGAACGTGCCGGTAGTAATGGGGTGGTGCATTATTAATGTGCATGTTCCAAAGGCTCGACTTGAGTTTTGAAAAATACAGAGGGAGAGAGCATATGTTCGGTGGTTGCGTGTCACACCACCTGAAATGCGAGTTCAAAAATCGGATAATGACGGCAAATAACTGTAAATAAAATGTGAAGGAGTCAGAGTCCATTTCTTTGTGACCCCTTTTTTCTGCAGGCGCAATACAAAGTACACGTTCTTTCATTCAGTTTCCCACAAAGCTCAGCGGGGTACGAGTTTGTTTCACCTTGTTCGCTGTCTCAGTAGAAGTACAACAATCCAATAAAAAATATCAAATTCAAAGACACAGTTTGGGTGGTTCCTGCCGTTTGTTTACATTTAACAGCTGCCTGTCAACAATTTTTTAAAATGTTATTTTATTCATCTGGTTGAGTTGATATGATGTAATAATTGTGAATATTTAAGCTCAAGTGTTTGTTAAAATGTTGTTTTGCTCCTTAGATTCGCAGGCAGGGTGGTATCCAGCTTCTGGTTGACCTCCTGGACCACAGGATGAGCGAGGTTCATCGCAGTGCCTGCGGAGCTCTGAGGAATCTGGTTTACGGAAAAGCCAACGACGAGAACAAAGTGGCCCTGAAGAACTGCGGAGGGATCCCGGCTTTGGTCCGTCTGCTGCGGAAGACTGGAGATGTAGAAATCAGAGAACTGGTCACAGGTAGGCTGTCGATGCCGTGTGCCACACACACACACACACACACACACACACACATCAGGCTTATGAGTGCAGTACTTCAACCTGTTTTTTCATGTTACACATTCAAGCAACTGTTGTTGTTTTTTTCCTTCAAGCTGCATTTGTCCTTGACAGTGTTGGTACTCCAAATATTTTACATTTTGGAGAATATTTTTTCATTCAACCTTCATCCAAGGAATAAACTTTCAACAAACTTTAAAATTCACACATCTTTGGCTAATGTTGATCTTCCCTAACTCTTTCAGACTCCAGTGAATTAAACACGATGAACGCTGTTTGATATTTAGTCACGGTTCAGAACATACTTAACCAACGGAGGCGCAACTGAACAGTGGCACGCGCACGCGCTGACAGAAACCCCCAGATGCTGTTTTACGTTAACTGATAATAATATTGAGCGATTTGTACCCTTGCGAAGAGTTTGATGATCAGCAGTAAACATGAGTGTCTGCACTTCACACTCCTGAAGCGTACGTGGGATCTCCGTGTGCAGCTACAGATATTTCTCTGCGTGACATTGAGTCCACAGCCTGAGGACAGGTAATAATGATGAGCTGCTGCATGTGCGCGCGTGTGTGTGCACGTGCAGCGATTTGAGTTTTTTGCCCAGTCCGAGTGAGGACTTTTTGCCAGCGTGAGGACACTGTGATCCTCACACTCCGAGATCCCTTCTAAGCAGTCATTTGAGGGAGAACATGTAAGAAAACCACCTCCTACCCCCTCCTGCTGTCTAACTGTCCATTTTTTGTGTATATTTTCTTTCTTTTCCCTGCTCCCATCTCCACCTGCAACGTCTCAGCCAGTGCACTTTGATGGGATTCACTGGCTCGTGTCACAATGAGCTGGATGATGTATCTGCGGTTGTAGCGCCATTGTGTATCTCCTCACACCGACCAAAATGACATTGTTGCGCCAGGCTCAGATAAGAGTAGCAGGTTTAATAGGACACGTGGACCAGACACTTTCAAAGATAAAGTACAATAACGCTCTCTGAAACAGACACATGCAGGCTGTGCACATATACTGAGATAATGCCGGTGGCCCCCCAAATCTGACCTCTGACCCAATTGTTCTTTTAGCACCATGACACTCATCTTCAAGTGCAAACATCACCCCCAGACACGCACACATAGGTCACTAAATCCCAAAGGAAAAGGGGATTGAGGCGGCCAGCGAGGACGGATCTGTCAAATACAGATAACGACACGCTGGCGAACATCAAAGGGAAAAGGAAGGATGCAACAAAGAAGGAAACATCTTTTCCACCCGTATGAATGCCACTATCACTGCTATGATGAGGGCAGAATAAGACTGAGACTGAAATTGATAAAGTAACCTTTCCATGAGTTAGTGCCCCTCCTCCCCCATCAGCTGCTGCAGGTTGTGTTCATTGCAGTGGAAAAGGTGCCAAAAACAAAAGAACACGGTGTGTCGACTCAAACGTGTCACTCTTATTTTCCCAACAATTAAGAGCAGATTTCAGAGGGGAAGAAAGTGTCTGTTTGCGGTCTGCGATCAGTCAGCAAAAGTCTGGATTCTGGCGAAAAGTGAAAACGTTCTTCGTGCATAAACACAGAACACCTCAGGCGCCTCTGCGACTGGCTGAGTGAGTCAGTGTGATGCACGTTTGCTCTCTAACTTAGCTGCTGGATCAGTGCGGCGGTGCTCTTACTCAGTAATTCAATTAGTCATGTGTTTCAAGCGTATTCTGCTGTTTGTGTGATATGTAAAGAAAAAAACAAGTTTTGT
>JBBMJM010146113.1:0-11093 GCA_037832705.1 Centriscus cristatus
CACACACACACACACACACACACACACACACACACACACACACACACACACACACACATACACACACACACACACAGTTGCATACAACCCCTCCTGCTCATTTTCATATTACCTGTATTTGCACCTATCGTGTCCCCACCAGCTTCCAGTTCACCTGCACTGAGGTTCTGCCATTAGCTTTAGCTTCAGCTATCTGCAGCCACCTCATTCTCTCCATGCTGAGTTCTATTATGTCATGCTATGGTTTGTGTATTCACATTCATAACATAGAAAGAAAATCAGAAATTTGCTTCTGCAAAGATATTTTACTGCTCGTTAGTTTGAAACGATGTGACCGTCAGGGATAAATCAGAGTGCAAAGCCTATTCAACGGGAATAAACACATCATTATCAACCAAAGGGAAATTCAAGAAATGTTTTTGTATTATGTTTCACTAATTTTCCTGAACATCTTTACTCTTCGCGTTTTACATATGCAGTTGATCTGCCGGCCCACAGGAGGGCGCTGCAGCGGTGCACGACTGTGATCCTCTGACGTGTTTTGTTTGTTTAATCCATCAGATTAAAAAACAGCTCAGGGAGACACGTGAGACTGTCTCTGTTGCTTGGCAACAGTTTATCCATCCGTGATGGACTGAATATTAACACTATTAACTCTAATATTAACTCTTTTCACCAACTTAATCACCACCAACCATCACGAACGTAATAAATAAGAATAGCTGTATTCTAATGTGTTCAGTCCTGGAAATCATGGATGTGGGGATTTATATCACATATTTATATATTACAGGACACATTTCCCTTAAAACATGAACAAACATTAACATGAGTAAATATGTCAATGTGCCCCCCCCCATTAACACATATCACCGATAGCCTGAAAAATGTGAACTTGTGTAGAATGACTCAAGGATTTGTTGTTAAATCCAGTAATATATTATCTCAAGACACTTGACGGACATTTTTAAACCTTTCAGCCAAATATAAGATTAACACAAAAAAGCAATACTTACGTAAGACTTGTGGGGAGAAATAATAAAAACCTGATTAACTGTATTCCTCTGATACATTCTGTCATAGACTGGTTCACTTCTGTAATATTTTATTCATTAGATTTGTCAAAACTAGGTTTTATAATTAATTTTATGAGGCGTACAAGAAGATTTACATTTGAACATAAAACACTCCAGCAGAAATGAAACAGGAGCAAACAGAAAGAATTTATCATCGTCATTTATATCTCATCTCCTCGTTCTCATTCCATGTACAGATGTGTGAAAAGCAGGATGGATGGACAGAAGGACGGAACAAACACAACAACCGCTGACATGAATTCTCGCCGTCTGGAAGCGCACGTGGACACACGCACACACACACACACACACACACACACACAGACACACACACACACGCACGCACGCACACAAGCAAGTTCATTTGTCTTCATTTGTCTTCATCGTCATCAATAATCACTCAGTTTGGAGATGTGGGTTCGGTGAGGATTGAGGAGGACGCCAGCGATTCTGACGGTGTCTCACACGTCGCCTCTCCACAATACTCAAGTTTGTAGGCTACAACTGGTCTGGGAACTTCTGTCTCAGGTTTGTATAAAAACTATAGAGGAATATAGAGGGGAGAAATTATCCAATGAGGAAAAAAAATGCAGATGTGTTCATAAAATTTTCTATGTCTAGCAACACTTAATAACACTGATGTCTTCTTTTTTTTTGTCCTTTTACAGTTTTATTACAAAAAGTTTGAGGAGCAGTTATAGTTTGCATCGTCTATACAACAGGCTATAAAACACCACTTTGTCACAGTCCAGAAAGCACATATAGATGTATGTGGTCGTACTGTATAGAAACATATGTACCGTAGTAAGATTAATTTGCGTGCATGATCACTGCTGTGCCTCACCCCCCAGACACACACACACGCACGCACACACACACACACACACACACACACACACACACACACACGCACACACACACACACACACACACACACACACACACACACGCCAGCCTGAGGCTTTGAGTTCACAGGATGCGAGAACGAAGGCCTCCACTTTTCTTCCCGGCACAACGGACATTGTCTTCTTTTTTTCAAATAAAGTCTTTCAAGCCAGCCACAGAAGCTCAGTCAGGCAGTCCTATTCTTTTTTTCTCCTCTTTTAAACGTTTGGCATGTTTATCCAGGGGTTTATTTATGCTTTGTGTCATTTTCTCGAGAACAAAAAAAAAGTCTCAACAACACAAACACAAGAAATGTAAATGAACCGTCCCTCCACTGATCTGTGTTCCTCCGTCAGCCGGAAACAAAAGGAGCCAGGTCACGTCTTCATCCCAAAGGAAACGAGTCACAGGTGGGTTATTTGGTTGACATGTAAGATCGCGTACGGTCAGTTTTGACCGACGTTTGTCAGCCATCTCCTCCCGGACTCATTCAAACTGTCTCACGTTTGAGTCCTGAGGTTCTTCTTCTTCTTTCAAATATTTACGTCTCAGAGCTTTGTCCTCCAGGAAAAGAATGACTAAATAATGTTCAACGTTACGATACTTTACACACATTTGGATTTGTCCTGAAATGTTTCTGCCAGTCGATCACACGTAGTACTCCTTGTCCTTGTTCTTCTTGTTTTTGCTGGAGGTCTTTGCCGTGTTGGCCGGTTTCTCTTTGACGATGCTTCCGTTCGATTGGGCCGAGTTACTGATGTAGTTGCGACTCTCGTCCACATGGTACGAACCCTCGTCCCTGTTGCGGTACTTGTACATGGCGTAAAGCAGGATGAGAATGCAGAGAGCCGCCGCTGCCACAATGCCGACCACCATCCCCGTCGTGCTGCTGGAGGTCCGGAAGTCGTCTGATGGGTCTGGGAAACCTTTGGGTCCGACACCCGTGGGATTGGCTGGGAGGGAGACAAACACAAGACCAAGAACTCAGCCTCTTTCACATGGTTTTGTTGCTGGACAATGGGACAAACATTGAAGACACATACGTGTGGACTTTAATGTGACTGCGTTTGAAGTCTGTTGACGGTTGTAAAATGGTCTCCTACGCTGGAAACGATGCGTGGCCTCCAACCCCAAAGACGTCCATTAGCACTCGGAGCTGATAGTCTGCTAGACTTTGCATTAAGTGCACATAAATTTCACCTGCCGGGACTGAATTCCTCTCAGAAACTCCTCCGACATTAACTGAAATGTAATTGTTGCGGAATGAGCAGGGGAAGGCGGGTGAGGTGATAATGGCGGTAATGACGACAGATCTGCTAAATTCAGCGGCAAAGCTGACAAGAATGACGTGTTAATGATTCATGGACGAGTGCAGTTTCAGCTCATTACACGTTTTACGGCGCGACATTTGTGATATTCAGCACACGGAGCGACTGAACTGCGTCGACACTGAAAATAAACCTCTCAGAGAGACAATCGACTGAGCAGCACAAGTCTGTTCCCAGTTCTCTTTTTTAAATGGCGCCGTTCAACGGAGCCTATTCTGAAAACACGTCAGCCCCCAGATATTATTCCGTCCCGCCGGCACTTCTCTCTGTCTGTTTTCGTAGCAGTCATCACTTCTGCTTAAGCCGCCTTTGTTGCAGTGGAGAAATCCAAACACTCGACATTTGGAAATGAAAGCACTCCAGCTCTGCTGCATCTGGGGCAAAACTTATTTGTCGGATTTATTTCTGGACTTTAGATCACAGTTTTGTGGACGCGACAATGTTGTGCTCCTTATTTGCCTTTTCACTGAGCAAACCACCGGTAAAAAAAACAAAACACGGACAAAACAGTGTGGACTGCCGCTCCTCAGAGGAACAAACATATAAAGGAATTTGATTCCGATCAATAAACAGGAAGCGATTGGATATTAAAAGTCTTAATACGGTATAACATTTTGTTTTGCTGCTCGTGAAGCTGCTTTCGCATCAAAAAGTGCAACACAAATTTGTTGGAATTTGTTGGAGTTTGCGTGTATAAAATAAAATATCATGAAAACTAAAAATCTCTCCCTGAAAGACAAGAATCTCCGTTGGAGGTCAAGCCGCTGATCTGTGGCACTCCAAATAACATTTCCTGTTACACAAGCTACTGTCTCCTACAGCCAGAGCTCCGTATCAGCACAGAACAACTCTCCAATGTTTTACTTCAAAAAGGAAGCGAGATGGAAAACGAAACTTTCTTGTCTCATCTCCCCTCATCCCTATTTCATAACGAGCCAACTTGTGTGAGCGTGAAGCACAGAGGGCAGTTCTTGCTCTCACTGACTGATATTTTCCTTCCTGATCTGCCAACCAGCAGAAACAATGAGATACAAACATATAAAGTTGTTTTACATAAAACAAAAGGGCACCAAGACAGCTTCCTCAAATACAAGGAAGAACAAGATATGATGGCTAAGAGCTGATGGAAACCATTAAAAATAGCAAACACGAAAATTATTAAAACAGTTCGTTAAAATACCAGAAGAAAGATTTTCGGGCAGGTAAACATAGACATTGTAAATGTGTAATAACAATGATGAGTGTTGAAAGAATATCTCAGTCGTTACTCGAATAAGAGATGTGACAACCTCGAAGTCTCTGCAGTTATATAAGAAAAACAAAATAAGTTCTGTAGAAACAAAAAGTCTTGTGGAGGAAAGAGTTCAAACCGGAGAGGAAATATTTGAATGCTGCGTTCAAATGAATCAGTTGTGTCTTATTGACTTCATGACCAACTGCGCATTAAGCCAGTTTCAGCAGTAATAAATAAATGTCAGAGCGAACAATAAAACTATATGAGTGCGTTCTGTCACAGTAAGGTCTTGTAATTGCCGAATGCCAACGCCAATTTGTTTTCTGGAAAGATGATGCATGTCGACTTGATTCTGTTTGTGACTGACGGCAGTTTGTCCCTCTGGGATCCTGTTGAGGGAAAAGATGAAATGATCGTATTTAGAACACTATTGTGGTTTTTATGACTCTGGACTCAGCGTCAATGTTTTTCTTTTCCTCTCATGAGATCAAAATTCAACTCTCTGTCGATGGCTGAATTACAGGGGTGAAAGCCACAAAGGGTAAAAGGTCTGAAACTGTCCTGAAGTCGAGGGGGATGCTGCTGCTCGCTGACATGTTTTACACCATGGCTCCACCGATCAGTGGTCCAAGGAGAGTCCCAGTGCCCGCAGACATTCACGGACAAGTGTAGAGTTCCACTGGGGGATCGAGTGTGACTGAGCGTTGCAACAGATTAGTTCTGCTTGTGACAAGCTCACTTATCCTGGCAGACAGGTGTGAAGAATGCTCTCGCCTTGTAGGTAAAAGCGGCTGGTTGACACGGCTCCTCCCCCAGCAGGGCCTTGTGCCACTAAAAACAGTGAGTAACGTCCATATTTGCCGCTCAGTCTTTGTTTGGGGTCAGACAATTGAAAGTGAAGCTAACACGGTGAGCTGGCAGAGATGGAGGCTGCCTCGATCTGCGCGATGACGACTGAATCGCGTGGGGGACGGTTGCTCGGGGTGTTTTTATAGGTCTGTCAGTACTCTGTCGGTTGGTTGGCTCCATACAGGCACTCACAAAGACCAGCTGACCACATCTTTTCCACATCACTGGGGAAAACACAAAAACGGTGTACATAACTAGTGTCGTCACCCTGTTCAGACCCGCCCACAGACACGAGCCAGCCTACACGTACTAGACCCACGTGACTGTTTCAAAGTAGTTCGGGTTCATTGTGAATGGTCCAAGAAACTCATGAGACGTGTCAATCAAAGCACCACCTGCTGGCAAGAGAAGATCCTCCCTCTCCGTGTGTTTGATTAACTGACCCAGTTTGTTGATGAGGGTCATTTGTTGCTGGACCTGCTTCAGTCATGTGAGGACCTGTGAGGCCTTCCAGGAAGTCTCGTCCGACCAAATGCATCCTGCCTGTCTGTTATTAGCACTCCATCAACTCATACTGGAGGCTGCTAAACTGGAAGAGAAATGGACGCAGTGTTTAAATTGATAGATGCTCTCACGCACTCTACTTGAGTGCACCCAAGGGTAAAATTACACATCGGCAAAATGACCTCAAAGTGGTGCATCGCTTCATGGCAACGTAACAGGGGAGAGCTATCGGAGGGATGGAGGTAAACTCATGGGGATGTAGGGTGGGGGTCTTCTGAAGGATTGCTGCAGTGTAGAAGCTCCAGAATAACCTCTGTGTCTCATCCCTCTCGTATCATATCGAGACCTTCACAGAGTCCTTGATGTTTTATGAGCAAGGACAAACACAGGTGGAAATCAGACAAGACAACCCAACGGCAACTGGGATTTTTGAGGTGTCATGTTGTGCTCAGGCTTGATTTTGATATTGGTTGTGATCATTTTCACTTTAAAGTTGTTATTCACTTTAACACCCTACATGCTAACAGGATCATGTGCATCTACAGATGCATCTAAAGATGCACGTGTCAGTTTGGACTGAAGAAGATTTTTATTCTTCTAAAAACAATACAAAAGATCTTCCTACGTGTGGCTAATAGCATGTTGTTCATACATTAGTCTCACTGTGAGCCTCACACAATGTGGAAGGCTGCTTAATGGATTGAAAAAGGCAGAGGTCTCTCGGTTAATTTGGGGCTAAATGTGCCCTAAAAGTACTCAGGCTTTGACCTTTGCCCTGGAACTCTTTCAGCAGAAACACTGGGGTGCTTCTCTCAGACATATTCCTATTGGTGTAACCGAACTCATCATTTAGCAGCTGATGAAAAGCCCGAGGTGATTCCCCATCTCTTTGCATGACTTGCTTTTGCCCTAAAAGATGAATAAGATCAGAGATTCATTTGTGTCAAATGAGATTTCTATAAACGGTCCTTCGGAAAGACCATTTTTCCTCATTTGTCTTCAGCAAGACGCTTCATTTACCTGGTAATTTCATTCAGTGGGGCGAGCAGGTTGATGGGGGCACGAGCAGAGGAAAAGGTAGAAAACTGAAAGGTTGCCTCAGGTCGGCAGCAGTCATGTTGAGAGGTAATGAAGCAACCGGGGCGACTAAGGGGACATTAACGGGACAGGCTGGATTTAAAGGTTGACGGAAGGCTGATTTGGTTTCTTTTAATAAATAAAAGCATTCAAGTGTTCCGTTCAGGACAAAGTGATTCAGCAAATACATTTATTCTTAATGAGACGGTGATGAATGAACCAGGCTTTCCTCAGTAACAAGCACCTGTGAGCGGTGGGAGGTAGGATGGAGGGGGGTTGGGGGGGGCAGGGTGGAGGTGTATGTGTGTGTGTGTGTGTGGGGGGGCTCCAGCGTATCTGGCAATGCTCAGTGACATGTTGCTGTTATTCAGCCTGTATTAGTGTTGAACTGTCTCGGTGTTTCACATACCCCAGCATCATCACGAGCTGTCAGCGGCAGCGTACGTCGGGGTTCCGTGTGCAAACAGGTCACTGAACCAGCTTGTTAAAGCCCTCTTCCCTCTTTAATTATGTGAGTGTCCTCGCCAGTTGATGAGAGCCATCCTGTACTTGTGATATGCTGGCAGCAGGAGTGTGTGTGAGACGGCGTGAGTCAGAAGAGACAGTGGATGATGAACAGAGCGCTGAGCAGGCATGAACCGGATCCAAAGGAGAATCACTTAAAGGCGTTTGATTTAGCCCGCTGAAAGGTAAAAGGTATGGTGTAGTTTCAGCCTGCGCCCAGAGGGGCTCCGTTAGAAGGAGCCAGATGAAAGCGGAGAGCTAAGCCTGTTACAGAGATTCATTCTTAGATTACATGGTCTGTATTTATATCACACACACGTTCGGCGGGTCTGCAGCCACACGCCCCAGTCAAAGGGAAAAGGCCTGAGCAGTTGAAGTCTGATCAGCAACGAGCGCGACCGACGCGTGAAACATTTGTCGCGCTGAATATTCAGCAAACTGTCGAGGACGTGCAAAGGCACAATTGTTCCAGTGTTTCAGCTCATCACATCCACAAAATCGAGATCAGCGGCATTCCTTTAAATAATCTTCGACATCTTCACAGACGAACTCTTTGTTCGTCTGTGAATTGTTGACTAATGGAGCCGAACTTCTTTCTACCGTCACTGAACTTTGGATGAGCGTCTTTTCTCCTCTCGGATGAGTTAAGTCTTTCACGCCCTACTTAGACTTATAAAGAGACACATTGCGTTTGCATCACTGTCAGTGCATCCAAAGGATGGTTTGGCGGAAAATAAAAATAATTGAAAATATAAATATGGTGGGATCAGCAAAGAGAAAGAGTGACAGTGAGTGTGAAATCCTGTTTTCTTTCACAACACCCTTCATTTAAAATAGGACGCGGAAGGAAGACGATGTCATTCCGAAGTAACAGTGACAATTAACTTTCTGCATTGAAATTTATATTTATTGAAAGTCACCATTCTTTCATCATTGTTAGTTGAGCCGGACGTCCAATCCAACGGTTGGTGCTTTTAAAAAAAACCGATGACTTCCTCCTGACTCGGGTGTTCTGTTTGAACTACTGCTTTCTAATACTTGTGTCCCTTCCTGTGCATTAAAACCATTAAGACAAATGTCAAAGCTGTTAGCAGCTGCTAATGTCACAGCAAAGTGCTGGAGGACAGAAAACTGAGAATAGGACGGGACAATGGATAGAAGCAGCCAAGACAATGCCGAAGATGATTTGTGAAATATAGATGTGTGTGAATAACTGACTGAAGCTCCTTTTTTCCCCACAGGGACCCAGTTTCTTTCACACAAATAATGACTGTAGGATGGAAGGAAAGGCCAAGGTGTAAACATATAAAACATGCTGTCGAGTTCTCTCTGCTACCTTTGTGCACCGCACACAGAAGAAGAAGAAGAAGAAGAAACATGAGAGGCTGGGATGAGAGAAACTCACAGGAGATATAATCTGAACTGAGAAACATCCCAAAAAGTAAAAAATATATGAAATAATAATAATAAAAATAAATAAAAAAAACCCTTCATCCTTTATCTTTGCCTGCCATCAAGATGCTTCTCCAATGATTACACATCATCTTTTTGGTTCATCTAGGTCATTGATCATTCCTTCTACAGACCGATGATAAACACATTGTATATTTATCAGGATTGTGCCTTGAAAATAAACTCAAATATAGAATAACCTTCCAGTTACATAACTTAACTCTTAGAACACTGCTTCTCCTCCTCGTCCATGGAGACAGACTGTGGATTCCTCGGTGTGTTTATCTGTTCGGCCACAATGACAATAAATGTCTTGTATTTTAAAGCTGGAATCTTCAGCTTTAATATATAAGACTTTTATTTTTACACGAGCTCAACAATGTTCCATCTCTTTCAGTGTCCTGCCGTGGGGCTGCTTCAAAGCTTCACATCTCTTGAGTTTACTCCACAAAGTCTCACCGCCCGTTTGACGTCTGTCAGAAGCGCGTCCGTTTCATTCATTTGTGAATGAACGGATGATTCAGTTCAGTTGTTCGATGACAACAGCATCCGTGGCAGCAGATGAGGAGCTGTGTGATTCCTGAAGACAGTCGCTGCTGGAGCGGAGCTCGGTGACGTTCACACAGCCGCCTCCGAGCTTTGCTTTCTATCATCTTCTGTTGAATTAAATGAACATTATACCCCTCCGTTGTTTTGTTTGGCTCAGCGATAGGAAGCAGCACTGATTACTGGACGGAACTCGAGGAGGACACAAACATTAGCGCTGATGTGGGCGTCTGTGGAGCAGCTGCGCTCCGTCGGTGGCCGACGTGACGCCATTGAAACCAGGCAGGCAGGTAAGACTCCCATCAACCTCCCACGTGAAAACTGAGCAGAAGGTTTGAAGAATCACACCATGCCCCGCCGCAGCAGGCGGTTTTCACATATGAGCTCACTGGCTGGATTTCCTACAGACGCACGCCACAGATTATTATAACGGGAAACATTTCATTTTATAACATGATACAGATCCGTTCTCCTTTTTTCTAGTGTGGCACACCGCCGTCGCCCCACATCCGCGAATGAATAATTCTCTTTGCCTTTCAGGCTGCATGTCAGGATTACTACCATGTTTCTACAATTGGAGAATTAGGTCAATGTGCAGGATGTCCTTTGATACCTTTTGGTCCCAGAAGGTGAGGTGAAATCATAAGTTGCTTTGGAAGGTGAGATGAAATCACAAGTTGCTTTGGAAGGTGAGGTGAAATCACAAGTTGCTTTGAAAAACCTTTCACAACGCGAGAGATTTCAGCTGCCTGCTGCTTGTACACACAGAAAAACCACTATGTGTCAGATGTTCTGCAGCATCACGAGCCTCCGAGTTCTTCTGTGGTTCCTTAAACTGGGGGGAGGGGATTCAATTTGTTGCAGGGGGATCTAATCTGATTCCTAACCAGATGATAAGCTGCTCCTGCTGGTGCTCATGGTTTCCTCAGGTAAGAGGAATAAGGCATGGCAATAAATAAGCTCACCCAATTGATGTCACTCAGCGTCTGATCGGGACTCGGCTGATATACGGGATGATGGAGCGCTGACCTTGGGCCATAGACAGCTCGCATCATAGTCTGCTTCAAAGCTCATCTTCTGGGATCATGAGTTCTCGGACGGAGCCGGGTGCCAAAGTGCTGCTTGTAAAATCACATATTACTGGTGTCTGTAAAAAGGCTGAGCGGGAATAGAGAAACTAGTCCTTTGTTAGCGAAGGTGGATCCGGTTCAACATGCATGAGCGCTCGGTGGAGCACGTGCATCGTCCTGATTGTAGATATTAATCAGGATACGGTGTTCTACAGCTGCCACCACGGGCGCCAACAGCTCCGGTGTCAAATCCCCTTCAACGATCGCTGACAGAGAGGGATACTCCGTCCCTGAGCATCACACAGTTCGCCGCTGATGTTTTGGCAGATGCCCTTGTCACAGAATATAACAACGCAAGCTGCTGGTGTAAGCAGACGGGCCTCCTGTGTGCGCCGTTTGACAGAGGTAGCAGATGTACATCCAAGTGCCATTGTGATGCTGCACACGGGAATATGAGAGAGCAACTGTGGTCAGAGCTGGTGCTGCTAATGTTTCTGGGATAAACAGGAAGACAGACAGACAGACAGACAGACAGACAGACAGACAGACAGACAGACAGACAGACAGA
>JBBMJM010146133.1:0-11091 GCA_037832705.1 Centriscus cristatus
ATATATATATATATATATATAATTTCTTGTTAGTACTACAGTGTTGAATTAACAGCACAGTCTCTGACTGGTGTTTTATTCACAAGTATAAACACTCCAAACTGCATCAGGCACTCTTTTAAGTTATTGCACAGCCAGGAAAGCGGGAATGCTCTCATGTATGATACGTATCAGTTGCTTCTTTTCCAGGTACCTGTTCCAGAACTGATGCTCCTCTTATTGTGCATACATGTGCACTAACGTGCCTCTGTCTTCACCCAGCCTGTGCACGCTGAGGGACCTGCCGCAGACCATCCAGTCCTGTGTCCTCCCAAAGGACTGCCAGACGACCGACTGGGCTGACTGGGGCCCCTGCTCTAAAACCTGTGTGGACCCTGAGTCTCCCAGAGGTGTTCGCACTCGGAGCAGGCAGGTGCTCCAGTTCGCTGTGGGCGAGGGGGCCGATTGCCCACTGCTGGAGGAATCGGAGGCCTGCGAACCTCAGGGGGACAGCGTGCCGCCCTGCACTACGTGAGTTTGTCCTAGTAAAAGGGCTAGCTGTAATAATAACCCGCTCTTTGTTTACAGTGTTTAGGAAACCCCCTGCTGGCTTTCCTACTCAGTCCGCTGACGTTTGAACTGCAACAGAGTCAAACCATGGTTTTCTATCCTGCTGATGCTGCATATGTTTCCATGGAGACAGATTAGAACAGTATAAGTGTTCAAATGGAAGAGGACCGCAAGGAGTCTCACACTTTAATGCACAGATGATCTCTATTCCTCACACTTTCCTTGTGTTTTCACCAGTTTTAGATCATTTTGACGTTTCATGTATATCTCTGGATGTCTTTGGCCATCCAGAAAGTGTTGTTAATTGTCTTTGTTAAAGTTCACTCACTGCACAGAACAGTTGAGACCATGATGCCTTCAGAACAACACCATTACATGACTTGTAACTCATTTATCCTAACGTGCTTAAATTCAGTCTACAAGCTTGTAAAGAGGCTTCAGCACTTGGATACACCCACACAGAATCAGATCGGCCTCTTGTCCTGCCATCCATCACTGTTTCATATTCTCTCTGCTGCCTCAGTTACACCTGGAGAACCACGGAGTGGAGTGACTGCCGAGTTGACCTGTTGCTAAGCCAACAGGACCGCCGGCGTAACAACCTCACAGGACTATGTGGGGGTGGTCTGCAGACCAGAGAGGTTTATTGTGTCCAAGCCAATGCTGAGCTTCTGAAATACCTCAGTGACCTCAGAGAAAAAGACAAAGGTAAGAACCAAAGGAATACTTTTATTCATAAGATGCCATTGCCTCTTAGTGGACCTCAGCACCTCTGAGTGGCACCATTACTTCAGCATGTACGACAATGCGTCTAAAATTACTTTAATGTGTCCACCATCACTGTCATGCAGTACAAAAAAACTTGCAGTTGGGCTGATGCTGTAGAAACAGCCAACTCCATCCGATCAGACCTCTACCAGTTCATTTGGCAGGAATGTCAAAGCACTCTGTGTTTATTTGCCCAAAGAGCCAGTGTGCCAACTGTGCGGACATGACTGGCACCACACTGATGATGTCATGACAGCTTGGCCCAGCTGGGGTTAGAATTCATAGGTCTGTTTTCCTCCTGATCTATCTTCTCTTTCTGCACGGTCACAATTTTATCTGGACTCAAAGTCTCTTTTTATTTTTAAGTCTTAAGTGACGTTCAACATAACATCAGTTATCTGGAGTGGAGCTGAACCCGCATTTATGTCACATACATAATGTAGTGTGCAATAGCCATCAACAGCTTTGGATAATAACAGCTGGATGATAGATTTACATTACTTTTTTTTTTCACGAGTTGCAAGATTTACTATGAAATTAGAATAGTCTAGTGAGTCTTGAGTGCCGCATTTTCTGGTACACGATGTCCTTCAGTTTACATGCAGACGAATTCCGGGTTGATTTACTTTATTTCTGATAATTAGTCTAAAATAAAAAGTTCTGCAGTGCTGCTCAAATAGGTTGAAATTCAGCTGGCACGCACTGCTTGGACTGCATTCCCTCAGTGGATTGGTAACGGGTAATTACACATCTAAAGCTTGCAACGCACACACATGCCTCCACCTTAATCCAAATATACAAGTGACACACCACATGATTTCAATAATAGCTGCTGTTATGGCCTTCTCTTTTCTCTATGGGCTTTCGGTATCGGGAGCCTCCTGTTTAATCATTTCACCCACATTTAATCCGTCGTCATTCTCTCCTTTCTGGCCCAGTCAGGGGTCATTTAAGACAGGGATTTGACTGCTTATGTGTCCCGCTTCGACTTGTAGTCACAACTGCAAAGGCCTTCATTTCTGACACTCGTCACGCCAGCTTAATGTCAAAGCAGCCTCTTAAGGACGGTGTTAAAGACATTAGTTGAGACGAAGCTTATGGAGATCAAGTCTGCTGATCGCATGAAGAAGTGACGACGTTGGGCGTTCTGTCAGTTGTGTCAGATAAGGACACCACTCACATGGAAGGTATGATGTCGGGTTAGGTGGAGGTTAGTGTGATCTTTAAAGATACATTTGGATCAAAGCTAAAGAAGCTAACCCCCACACACACTCCGACAAGAGGGGAGTGTTACCTGACAGCCTTGATGTCCGCTCCAACCGCAAGAAACAAGACAATGCTTTCACTGCTCAGCTGCATTTACCAGTGAGTAGAACGACGGACAGAATGACAGACAGAGAACGCCGTTAACAGCACGTGAAGGTTTTTTGGGCTCTCTTCCGTCCATGTTGTCGTTGTCCCAGTCACCCTGCCACTGCCAGACAAATGAAATGTTATTTGATCATTATTTGTTACGTAGAGCAAACATACTTCATCGGTGTGTCTGCAGCTCCTTCATGGTTTCAGAGCTGTGGTATGATGAGACATGACTCTCCTCGGTCAGCTGGTTCGTATAAAAAGATGATCGCTTTCACATCAGTCCGTTTTTAAAACATCCATCCCGTGGCGGTCAAGCCCTTCAACTTGGATTTACAAATGGGGCATGAAGACTGGACGAGAACATTTGGAACATTTGGTGTGTACCTGCTCCATTGGCTGTGCAGGTGGGGAGGATTATACTCGTAAACCCAATTGTTTGTCTTCAGTGCCTCACACCGCTGAAAGTTTCTCACTATTCGTGTCAGGAGCAGTTGGTAATGTATCGTACAAAATACATCAATGGGCTCCAACAGGCACAGCAGGAAAATCTGGAACGGCGGGTACAAAGAATATTTTTTATGCAGAAATAGCCGCTGCACAACTTGGGAAGATAATAAATTCAAAAAGTGTTTTAGGACAAAACCCAATTCTTTCTTATTCCTACCATAGCCTGCACAGCTACGTCATGCACACACATCTTTTCTGGCTTTCACAGAAACATGATGTTGTCCCAAACAAACGGGTGATTGGCTTGATTGTGTTTCCAAGCTGATAAACCTGCAAAACCCAAGTTACAGAACCAGTTGATAGTTATTTCCCATTACTTTCTGACCTGGTGTGTGCTGATCCACAGATTCTGTATTTCTCTTGAAGCCGTAATTCACATCATCGCCTGCGTTCCCGATTGTTTTCCTGGGGGAGACTCAGTGCAGATCAGGTGTGAAGACCCACAGTGAGGGAGTGTTATTGAACAACATATGAGCTAAATTAATATTTGTTTGGGATACCAGTCAGTGACAGACAGCGATACGTGAACAATTATTTCCATCGGTGCGCTGCAGATTATTACATTTGATTCTTTTTAATAACTCTTGAAGAGTTCTAATATTAATCTCCTGTGTGATGCTGAATGAATTTTTGATTTGTGGCTTGTGAAAGAAAAGCTGACAGTACATTTGTTATGGCTAAAGGATGTTTCACCGAATTTTAATTGATCAGTCTGGAGCTACACTGTGTATCCACCCTAATCAAAGAATAATGAGTGTGTCCACCAAGATTGAATCCATCAAAAGTTCAGACAAAGCATATTGTATAATATACGAAATTATGAATAAGGCACCCCCTTATCACATTATATGTCTCCTCCGTCCCCCCCCCCTTGATGCCGTGAGCCTGCGTGTGACTGTGATCCTACTCGTTGTAGCTCCAATAGCGTCTATTAAAATAGAGTTAAAGATTCATAAATACAAGCATGTGGAGAGCACCGCTGTCAGGGCTGGCTGTGCTCGAAATTGTGTGACTTGTGTGAGTGTTCGCACAGACACACACACACACACGCACAAAGTTCTTATCAGCTTGGCACAGGAGTTCAGCTCCCTCCATTGGGGGGTAATCTCCCAGCATACCACTGAGACAGAGAGGCAGACTCACTAAACTAAAGGTAGCGCAACCTCTCCACCTTTTCCGTCTCACACATGAATATCAACGTGCACACGGGCTGAAAATACCTTCAGGCCAAGATCTGGAATCAGCTTACAACCCCCTAAATCTTAACCTTAATCTTTATGGGGGGGTGTAGCTCCAGCCTGACCTAAGATTACTATCACAGTCTGAGTAATGCCAGACAGCACATTCTCGATTCGATTGAGGCCTCCTCAGCCTCTAGAAATATAGACCCAGACTCTGCTGTCATAGATGATGGATGATGGTCTATTCAGTGACTTTTAGTGATGAGAGGTTGATGGCTTTGAGTTGAACAGACCTGAACTTTGGACAGCATGATTGAGGCAGCTACCAATGACAGCAAAGGATACTGTTGGGGATGGGGAATATGGGGTTAAAGGGTAACTAGGCAGCATGAACTCAGATAATCCAGCACCTGTCAGCAACAAAGTGATAGATGTTGAATCACCTTTTGGACACTTTTCCCAATATTTGACATGAGTCCTTGAAATTGGAGGACGAAATAAACGGCTGTCTTTCAAATTCCCTCTGCAGGACAAAGAAGGAGTGACATAGTCAGGACAATGGGCCATGGGTCCATGGGTCCAAGTGTTCCACACATGGGTGTGTGGTGGAAAAGCTTAACTCCACATTATTCAAAGTCGAGGCCGAAGCCAACTCCTGACTGAGTTCCTATACCTACCCTGGCTGAAAATCACATTTGATACTGCTGGGATGCCAGCAGGTAGAAGGTACTGTCCTGAATGGAAACTCAAAACAGACGGGTAGAGTCGGCATGAGGTACCTGGTGGCATTGTACCTCATCGTCACTTGTTCATCGGCAGCTGCCCAATGAAAGCAGTGTTTTCTATGCCGATGCTGCTGTGGGCAGCACCGGGTGAATAGGTGTGTGTGTTATCTCATCCTCCCAGCCCTGGCCCTGTGGAGATTTTTTTAACTTCCAGAAAAGCAAACCTATTTTACATTTCATTGTGCATTAGGGAAGGTTATTAACTTTTTTTTCAAGGACGGAATAACCTGATCATAGCAAAACACTGAAAATGTGAAGCTTTGATAGTGAATTATGTTGAGTCAGCATTATGGGACATACACTTCTTTGCTGTATTTACTGTCATTAGCTCCACTGCTCTCAGCAACCCCTGATAATATGACTAACAATGGGACCAACACTCTCCAAATTATTAAAACTTTTTAATTGCCACTGAAAACATTTTAATAATTTGTGGCTGCTGCATCCATTATTTATCAGGAAACTCTCTTGATAAATAATGGATGCAAAAGAGCAGTTGTCTTTTCCCCTTCTTGAGCTCAGTTTTCTCATATACATTTGAGACAGATCCTGCTTTGTCTCAGAATTGGTCATGAACCTGACAGATTTTATCATAACACCTCAAGTGGAATGAAACAATCAGGTTCAGTCCACAGTAGACATCAGGGACTGTGGAGTCGGGGGGAGATGTGAGTCACCTCTTGGCTCAGAATATGACACTTGTTTACAAGATCAAACTCTTTCAAATATCTCAGTCAACATAGTAAGTATGAATCTGTCGACTAGTCAGTGGAATTCAATAACCTTTGTGCCTTCATGCAATGTGTGTATCATTATCCGAGGAGAAATTACTCATATTAGCAATGTCTGCTTCTAATTACACTCATAGAGAAATGTATGTGTTGCAAAAACAAATTGATTGTGATAATTTAAAACTGAGTGGATGATATAAGCCCCGCCCACCCTTGCACTGGTGTCTCCTCTATGGACAGAAGTGTTGTCTCTCATTGATGAAGGCAATGAGATGCTGGTTTTATAGGTGTGGTGGGGCAAAGAGCACAGTTCATTCATTCATCTTCTCCCCACTTGCTCCTGTTACGAGTCTCAGTCGTGCCGGAGCAGGGGTAACCCCTGGACAAGTCACCACTTAAGCCGGAGTACCCGGCGAGAACCCACACAGGCACAGTGAGAGCAAACTCCACACAGAAATCCAATAGAACCAGGGACCCCCGTGCTGCGGGTGTGATGAGTGTGAAGGTCCTTGTATGCTAACCACTGCGCCACTGTGTCCGTCAAAATGCAAAATGAATTTGTTCACAAATAATGGACCTTCCAGCGGGCACAGTCAAGGGCAGGATTTACATGCATTAGCTCTGTTTCAACACTGTGCATGTTTAGTGAAATGTGTATCTCTGGCACGAACATTCCGGTGTTGGCAACAGTTTTAAGAAGTGATTACATGCTCCTGATACGCTGTCAGTAAGTCAATAAACAAGCGTTTGTTTGAAGTCTTCTTGTCATTCATGTCTTCATGCAAGGGCACATCTCGTTCTCATACGTTTTGTGTAACAGCGGTCCGTGTTGTGTTGTTTGCAAGAGGGGCCGAGACTCTCAACTCTTGAATCTGCCGTTTATTGCCTGTGTGATAGTGTGGAGACGCGCTGGTCGGGTCACATTCTAGCACAGCCCGTTACGCTTAATTAGCTTAATGCTCGGGCTACCAAACATTTGACAAATTAAAACCTTTCCTAGTGCAGATAATTCAGTGTAATGCAACTTCCTGAACACATGATGTTAGCAGTGTTATTAATAATACACTATTTACATCGAAATAATGCTGTGCCTCGCGTTTGTAAGCTACCAAGGGCTTGATCCTCGCATACTGGAGCTCTGTTGACATCACCACCCAGATTTATATGCAGGGGAGAACCATGGGAGCCAGTGAGCATCCAAGATATAGGACTAAGTAAATATAATTGGCTGTACTGTGACAAGTGGAATCCACATCTTATCTCTGTTACATTTTTGGGTTTTTTTTTGGGGGGGGGGGGGTTTGTATAGAAATATCAAAAGATGTATGTCAAAAACCCTGATATACATCCTCTATGTCATCCATTCACATACAGAATGTACCATGCTGTTGTAATGAGGCTCAGCTCCCCCACTCTGTCCCCCACCTCTCTGTTTTGGTTCTGCCTCCAGCTCCCCAGTGTGTGCGTAGCTAATAGTGCTATCTCCCCTGTAATTGCAGCAGGTCAAACCCAAAGACAGCAGAAGCCTAGTGTCCCCCCTCTCCTCTCCATCACCTTCCAGATTACAGGTAGGTGCTGTTAGTCATGCCGATAATGAATCCTGCAGCCTCTTACTCTACGCTTTTTGCCTCCTCTTTTCCCTCTCCCCACTTTTCTCTCCTTGAAGTCACACGTGATTGTGTCTCTACCGTGCCGCTCGTATTCACATCCAAATGAAATGAGCTGGACCACATGTTATGTCAATCTATCAATAACCTTTTGCATAATTTTGTTAAATGCAAAAACAAAATGGGGAAAAATGGAAAACTCTGGCTACAGTGGCTGTAAATGTACTATAAAGTTCTCTGTTGTCGGCATGAGTGTGTGAAAGGACGGTAAGTTTATTCCCCAACAGACAGAACATAGTCCAAGGTGACATGTTCCATTTCTGTAGACGGTAAGCTTCTCTTACACTAGGAATTTTTCATCAATGTCAGTTTAATACAATAGAAACACAAGCTTTTAAAAGTAACTAATACAGACGCAGGATAAAAGAAAAGTTCTCTCCCTTCATCACACAGAGACCAACAGCCTATTGGACGGATCTTTTAAAGATTGAAGTCTCCAATAAGATTTGGATTAGCGGTGGCTCAGAATACTCAGCATTTGACTTTTTAGTGTATTTGTAAGAGGAATTATGCATTTTGCATTTCAAAAGCTCCACTTGCTTCCTGTGTACAGTTGTGAGGGAATTATGATACAGCTCTCCTGTCTCTGTGAAGCTTTAAGCTTCTGAAAGTCTTGTGGGAGCAGCTGAAAATAAAGTGCCGCAGGTTGAAACTTGTGAAAAGATTTGTTTTTTTGCGTAACATTAAACATATGAAATGTATCACCTAATACCAAAAACCTAGTGATCGATGCACTCTCCTTACAAGGAGGTCTCAGAGTGGGGCTTTTTTTTTTTTTTAACAAAAGGTTTGAAATCTCAAACAGATAATAAAAGATGTTTTTTATGTTTATTATTCTGTATTACACAAGGACAAAACCTTAAGGTAAGATCAAATCAAATTGGACACTGGATCTTCTCGTGAAAATCCCATAATTATCGTATCCTTAACTGTGTTTTAGCCAACCGCAGAGGCTCGTAGTAGCTAGGCAACAGCACAACAGCAAGAAATTCTCTACAATTAGCCACAACCCGTATTCTCCTGTGGAGAGCAGCAAGTAGAACAGATAGGGGCAATCACGCCAGTCATCATCTTTCAATGATGCAGACACAGTCTAATAAGAGTTTTTGGACTGAAATAATGAATAGCACAGTGATAATGTCCACAGTGGTTCACCACCACCTGCCCACATGTTGTTGTAGATCTGCTAATGATCCACTCATAATAACCATAGGAGGTGCATCATTTGCACCAGCATGGAGCTGGAAATGTTCCAAAATGGCAAACACAAGGTCCAATGTCTGAATTTGAGTCTCTGGTTGGACTTGTCAGAGCTCGTTTGGTGTCACATGAGAGACATGCTCAGTATTAAGGTTTTTTTTTCGTGTGGCGTCAATCATTCACTTCATCACATGTCATGATTTTAGGACACTCATACATTCATGCACACACTCCAAACGTCCCTTTTTTTTCATCACACTGTGGCTCGGCAGACAGGAACACGTTGATTCTGCTCAGTTTTCACAAAGCTGTGCCCTGCAAGGGTTTAGTAACATCGCTCCTCTTTTCATGAGCAAAGTTTCTCAGTGGGAGTTCTGACACACACGCGATCACCAGTTGCATCATGGAAAGGGTTTGTTGCAGCCAACATGGGACAGCGAGGGAATATAGACACCAAATTACACCTCATGGAATAAACATGAGCCAAGACACCGTCGCTGTTTTCCAACATCGTTATTGTTGTTCTGCCGCGTCTGAGTCCACGTTGCTACTAGCAAGGTGCTGCACACAATCCATTGGTAATTTATCATCCTGACGTGCTACCGGGGAGCCGGTAGAGAAAACAAAGGAAAAGTGGCCTTGACTTCACATGTCTGTTTTTGTTTGTGATCTTCTCTCTGTTGGGACTCTAATGCAGGAGAGTATTTAACATATGTTTCTCTTCCTGTTGATTGTAAAGAGGAAAAAAGTCAAATTCATCTGATGCTTCAGTTGCGTTTCCCCTCTGCTCATCCACTCATCCACTCATCCAGCCTCCCGCCCCGTGGAGAACGAGCTATGCGAGGGTCCGATCCCCAACAGGTCCCAGCTCTGCTACATCCCCTGTCCCATCGACTGTGAGGTGTCTCCATGGGGGGCCTGGGGGCCATGCACGTTTGAGAACTGTGACGACCAGGCCGGAAAGAAAGGTAGGTCATGTAAATGAGCCGTCCCATATTTGAAACATCATTATATAATATTAGTTACTTTGTGAAATAAACTTCCTCTCCCCCCATGTTTTGGCTGGATGTAACATCATTTGCATAGAAAGGACTTGCCAATCATCTGTCGCCTCTCGCTCAGATAAAGTCTTTCTTCTTCCCCACTTCCTGTTTATTTCCAATATTTATCCCAGTGTCTAAACTATTGCGCTGCACATTAAACATTCAAGAACTGCATCTACGTACCTAACTTCTAGTCCTCTGCTGGATTGTGAGTTGTAGAACTTTTTAACAGAAATGTCAAGTGGAAGACTTTTCTCCTCCCTTCTCTCGACCAGCCGGTCCAGAGGAACATGAGCCATTATCGCAACTGAACAGCACGTGAAGGAGGAACGAGGAACGAGGAACCCCGTTCATAGGAGGAGATTTAATGCCATTGATGAAACATGATCAAATCAAAAGAAGCAAACGGACTGACCGCTGGTATTGATATGAGAAAAACAAGAAATGAAAACATATGGAGCCCCCCCCCCAACGCCCCTCTCCCCTGACCACATACACACACACACACACACACACACACCAACATTTTAATGTCATACCAGCAAACCATGTGGTTTCAAAGTATCAAACTGAATAGTTAATGCCTTGATAGTAGGTCATGGCTTTAAAAATACATGGAAACATACCGTTTCTTTGGGTCAGCCTGCTGCTACATTTGCAGTATAAAATGTGCATCATTTTCCACTCTCATGTTCCATCAGTGATCAAAATTAAAAATCGGACACAATACATGTGCATACAACTGCTCGTCTGTGCCATCACTGATGAAGGCAATAGCAGCCAATTCCAGTTTTTGTCCTATGTTTGTGTTTTGGTTTATTTTTCATGTTGTGCTGCAGGTTTCAAACTAAGGAAACGTCAGATCACCAACCAGCCGACAGGAGGACCCGGCAGCTGCCCGCACCTGGTGGAGGCCGTGCCGTGTGACGAGCCCAGTTGTTACGACTGGGAATTGGTGGGATTGGATTTGTGTATTCCCGCTGACCCGAAGCAATGCGGCCCCGGCACGCAGCTCGTACAGGTCCTGTGTGTCAACAGCAATGGTGAGACGTGATGACGTGATTAGATATGCAGCGCCAGTATTTTAAAATGTTGTGATTTCACTGCATTCATTGCATATTCCGTCTGGAGGGTTGTTGTTTGGCATCTGACTCACTTGCGTCTATGGAAATGTGTTTCTTTTCACCCTCCACCTCTCACAATGAGGAGCTCTGACCTTGGATGAAATATCTTATAAATTCAAGTTCATATTTCCGCTGACCTTCCATCTCCATTGTTCCATACATGAGCATGATATTTAT
>JBBMJM010146154.1:0-11089 GCA_037832705.1 Centriscus cristatus
GGGAAGGATAAAATGAACTGTGTACTCACCAGTCTGTGTCTTCAGGGTGTGCAGGCAAAAGGCTTCCCAAGGAAACGCATGTCTGTTTTAAAGTTCCGGGTAAAACCACTGGTAAATTGGTGGGGGGGTGTTGTAGGAAGTGGACCAGGAATGGGACCTTCCAGACCCTATATATGGCTGCCATTTTGTCATCGGGGTGGTTGGATGTTGGTTGGATTGTCCTCTGTGAGTAATATACGGAATAAAACATTGCATTTGGTGACACTGGAAACCTGCCTGGAACCATTCTCTGCTGTATCATCCAGCCGCAACTGTGGCCATCCTAACAGTTGTATAGTTGTGTGCAAATGGCTTGTTTCTGGACAGTGATTTCGTTTTACTTCACCAAACTGCATGACACTTAATCTGGTTTTATTGGGACAGTTTCCTCATCTGACACTTTCTGCTGGAACAGACGGGAGAAGTGTGATAATATTAAAAGGGAATTATGTTCTGTGTGGTTCGTTGCTCTTTGCACCTCTAGTTCACATAGCTCCACATCCCTTTCCTGGCCGGTAACTTTTGATGATCTGCACATCCAGCTAATACATTCTGACCTCTATTATAACGTCTGACACACCACTCAGCAACTTTTTTTATTCTTTAACCTCGAGGTGGGCGCCGTCTTCGTCTCTGTTTCCCCCATCTCGCCGTCTGACCACTCAATTTTGCTGCAATGGTTGTCGATTTATGATGCTTCTATTATGGATATCCCTTCAGGGCGCCGCAGAAAGGTTACACACGCTTGCGTGCTCCGTTCTTTCTGCAATCCCAGGACGCTGCGCTGTAATGAAGATGAATTCCAAGCTGATGTGTGCATATACATGTATGTGTATGTCGTGCTGTTAATGGCCGAGCAAAATAAAAGCCAATAACTCTATTTGTAGCTATTATATTTGCAAAACATTTCAGTCAGCCAATAACACAGAGCGATGAAGCAAAGGGATGAATGCAGTAGCCTGATTGGTTCCCTTTATTAAATCTATTGTCTTATATATATAAGTCCACCAATGTGTTCTTGTTTAGTCGAAAGTGGTCGTTGCAGTTAGCATCAGCTATTCATCCTTTGGCCAATTGTTCAACTTATGATTTGGTTTGATGCAGGGCTGTGATGAAAATTCACAAATTCCCTTTAGACTGTTTTAATTTGGGTGTATGTTATAGAAGAGAATGAAAAATATATATCTGTTCTGTCTTTTTCAAGCTCAACTCACGTGACCGTTCTGTAGTTGTGCTCTGCAGTGCACTTATATTCTGCTCCAGCGATGAGGTGATCAGTCAAGGTCAGAGTCTGAGCACCTCTTCCTTTCCTGCATGGCTAAACATTCAGTTACTCTCTGGTGGGCTCGTATTTGTCCTCCGCCTGACCAAAATTCAATTATTCCCATCCTTATTTAATGGAGGGAGGATTTGGGAGCTGGGAGAGGAACCCGAGGTTCCTACTTAATAATAGAATCGTTCTATATCCACAAACTAAAATGCATAAAAATGACTATTGACTATATAACTGCCATGTTTGGTGTCAGCCAAACCATTCATATGATAATAAATGTGAGTCGGTGTCAGGTGACCCTTCTTTTTAAAATCAGAAAACGGCTGCAGGAAGTACGACGATGTATTTATCCACACTCATTCGCAGGCTGCACGTCTCTTCATCTGTCCAGGGCGCTATTGATGAGCTGGTTGATGGTAGAACTCACCAGCAGGAAACCATATCAGTCTCTGTCGTCACATTTCATTCGGATGACGGAGAGAGAACGCCAGCGATCTGGAGTGCGGCCCCCTCCTCAACCACCATGTGCCGACGTGTAGGAGATGAGACAAATTGCTGTTGAATTGCTGTTGTGTTTTCTATTCCTGCTCTTGAGTTAAAGCTGAAAATAGTCGATGAAAGATATTGAAGTTTGCTAGCACACAGCACATTTAAATTCATTGAAAAAGGACAAATGTTTCTTTTAACCAGCACAACAACAGAGAGATGACCAGTCTTATTTGACAGGTCAGCACCTGGGTCAGGTTGTCATTTTCCAAATGCAGGATGAACAAAATACAACAATCTACCATCAAGTATCTTTTGTCCCAGAGGGTCATCACTGATATTAGTTCAAATCAGATCATCTGTACTCAAGCTAGAAACTCGTCCCGCTGATTCACTAGGTGCTGCTGATGTGATGCATTGTTCCAAATTCACCCCGATAGTTGTTTTATTGACTTGACTTTGCACGTCCCAGTTTCACTTTGGGCTTCATCTGCATGTGCGCAGACACACACACACACACACACACACACAAACACACAGACACACAAACACACACTTTGGCCGCGCAGCTGCCTTATTACTATTACGTTTCTATTTGGCCAGTCAAGCTCAATCTCATCTCCTCTGCCAGGGGATATTATATCAGACTGACTATGTGTGAATATTTTATCTGGACAGGCATTAGCGGGTGAGCTCGAGTCATTTCAAGTTGGAGAGATGTGACACAGGTGCCGCCGAACCCGCTGTGAAGCCAAATCTCAAGGTGCTCATCCATGATAATAACACGGTGGGGGATCCACTGTCACGCAGCTGAAATCAATACAGGAAGAGTTTGTACCTGCTGAACGGCCCATCTCAAGTCGCCGCTGTAGATAGCCACTATCGAATCATCTTCAAAATACGAGAAATTGTGTATTTCAAATAAACACTCAAATATAAAGCCAGACTGCTGTTATCTGTAGGCCTGGGTGGCAGGGTCACTAAGCCACATAAAACTTCTTCACGAACACATTAAAGTCCCAACACTCTGCGGATGCACAGCTTTGTAAAGCCCTGATAATGCCTCCTCTCCCTCCATTTAGTTTCGAGGGTCGGGAATATTGATTTGAATTGGAAAGCCTGTTGAAGCCTATCTAAATCTGCGGGCTCGCCATCCATGGAAGGGAATAACATGCTGTTCTGTCGCTCGCTGCGAAAATGTCATTACACCAGCTGTCTCAGGCGCGATGCCCACCGCGGCCACTCAGCTGGCTGCTCACACACACACACACACACACACACACACAGAGCTGCTTCATGGACAGATTTCAAATAAGATGATATTTCTACCATTTCCAGCAAGTCCAGTCCTAATGATGAATACTGTGTATGACATGTTTTAGTGGAGGAGCTCAACATCTGCTGCTGTTACACAGACACATCTGCTTCATGCAAACAAATGTATCCACTAATACGCCTAATGAATTAGGTTAACCTAGGATTTCTATGCATGCGCTGTACGTGAGAGTGTGCGTAGAGAAGCAGTAGAATGAGATGGAGTCGACTGTGCAGTCTTTGCATTTGCGATACATTTGCATTCATTAGAAGGGAGGAACAAATTGCACAGCTCTAAAATTTGGCACGGAAAAATGAGACGTTTGCATCCTGAAGCTGTCTAAAGATACATTATCACAACTACAGTTGTGAACTTTGAACACCATTTATATTACAGGCTAACACACCAGCATCATGTGGAGTAATTTAGCTTTAGCTGAGGTTTGTAGCCAAACTAACAATGTTCAAAGACAACGATTCGTGAGAGAGGGTTTCCTAAAAGTAACTGAATGGAAAAATGAAATGGAAAACTGAAACATTGACTGCCTGACGATCATATAAGATAAATTGATTCATTCAGAAGATGCACAAATGTTCAAAATGGTAGTAACATAGAAAACATATGAGACATGCTTGCATCTCAGTTGGTTTGTGCCCCGATGGTATCTGCCGTGTAAAGTGCAGTCTTTGGTTTAGTTTCACTGAACTTGAGTCACATCTCCGGTGAGGAACGTGGACGTGAGCGTGAGTGATGGAGTGCATATTCTGAGGGGTTGCTGGAACCTTCCTACTTCAACTGAAATGTAGAAACAGCATGGACATCCAAGGAAGGAGCGTCATGTCCGGCTGACATCTGATGTTGTTCTGCATGTGACGTGCCTTCAGCTCAAATTCAACATCACATGTTCATAGTCCAGTTCACTCAGAAATGGTATCATCACCTTGTCGGTTTCCAGTTTTGTCTGGTCATGTTGTTTATATGATCAAAACATGTCAGGCAGATGTCCCCTAATACGACATGAGACAACTGTACTGTGGTACAATTGCAACAAATGCAATGAGCAGTTAATGTAGTTCACTGTTTCTTGAGATGGAAAGGAATGCAGGTCACTGCATCTTCCTACCGTTTGATTCGTCTTCTTGTCTCAATTATCCAAGTGGAGCCTGCCATAAGGACGTATCCCAGAGAGGGAGGGAGGGTGCTGGGCAACTGTGGGGGTGGCTGAGAGTGGGATGAGAGGGTGATGAGGTGGAAGAGATCTACCTCTCACCCACTTACTCGCCTGTCGACCCTTTGGGGTTTATCGCCGCTGTTGGAAGTCTGTGTTTGCTGCTATTAGGCGAATCGCAGGAGCTGCCATCGCCGGCCTACAGATCTGATGTGAAAGCTCACCTCGTGCCGCGCCTTTCCCCGTCGTGAAGTCCCAGCTTTCCTCTCTGCCCTCTAGGCTTTGGCTGCACATCAGACCTCGTGGCTTTCTGACTTTTTTTTTATTGTCAGCCTCCTTTTCCTCCTCATGCTCTCCTTTTTTTTCTACTTGTCTGTTGTCTCTCTTGATTCATCAAACAAAATCCGACATTTAATGGATATATCTATAATACTTGACTCAGATGTCTTGTAGTTGCCAAACTCTGTGTACAAAACCAATGAAGTTCCCGGCTCATAGTTTAATATATATACATTACACATCACATTTAAATTTGACATCAAAAAGTCGACTGAGTTGACCTGCAATTTTAAATTAAAAAAAAAAAAAAAAGTTTACTTCGCTGTTCAAAACCAATAAACCAACCAGTTGCATGCAGGTCAGGTTCTGTAGTTAATTTATGAACTGGATGTCTCTCTTCATCCAGCATATATCGTATGTGTATAAATAGTACATATACTACTCTTGTACTGGCAGTGTACTGCCCCGGACATGGGAAAGATTTTATATTTCGAAAGTCCTACTGCTTTAGTTTTATACACCACACCCCACGCTCTTTTGTCTGCAAAATGGAATGAATTAATTACATTGAATCTATAGACCCCATCGATTCTGAATACTCTGACACACATGTGCTGTAAAAGGAAGTTTGATGACTCTCTTGTCCATTATGTCTCTGAGGTTGTAATATCAAGATCATTATATTATGCTGAGGTAAAGTGAGGCAGTTTTTGCTAAGTCGGCCTCCCCCCTTCCATCCACTGTCACAGAACATTAAGGGAGTAGTATCACCCTGTTTATAGATGAGGCAAGAGCTCCGGGCTGCTTAATAGCTGTACTTATGGGGTGTCAACACATCCACCTCGGAAGAATAGCTCTTCAGAAAGGTGTTAGCGAGTGCTATCTCTGAGATGGAGCCGGACGAGATGTAATAACGCCCAACGACGCAGCGCCTAAACCGGCCTCTTAGTCTCCCACTGCTCGCACACATCCAACAGTGTGTGGATATTTGAACACGAGGTCGCCACTTAGTGCGACGATATCGGCCGTGATGACATTCAGAGTGTCAGTCTGCACTCAGCCATGCATGGATTCATTTTATTCACTGAGCGGTCGAGTTACAGTATTAGCATATTTTTCTCCAGCTGTGTGCTCATGAGGAAGAAGCGTTAGTCACGGCCCAGACAAGGGGGATGTGGAAAGTGTTTGCTGGTCAGGAAGGACCGAGCAACAAATCTCCCGGCTCGGTTCCACAAATATAAATGTCGGAATGTCTGGAAACGCAGGTGCTTCTGCTCTATTTCACATCAGCAAGTGCTTTTTAGAAACAAAACAAAACACTCCAACAAATAAAGTTGCTGTTTCTGACTTGAAGTATTACGATAAATTCGAGGCTGAAGCGGAATATCAATACACATCTAGTGACCAATGTGTGATCTCCAGCTTATTGACAGTGGTTGAATTATTTAGTCCAGCTAATCCTCCAACATCCCGTCTCTAATCAGCCGGGTGCATACCTGAACAGAATACCTGGGATGTATGAGGCTCGGGTCAGACATAACAAGTATCATTCACCTACAGTTTAATCTGGTCTAAATCATCTTTCACAAGTTGAACGTTTTTTTTGAGGCACTTAAACGAGGGAAGAGTAACAAAGGAAGGAAGGAAGGAAGGAAAAACGAGTCACAGAAATTATAGCAAGGATTATTTCCACCTCCCACCTTTGTTTGACTTTCATGTTACAGGTTTGACCCCTACAGTTCAACTACTGGTTGTCTTTCTTTCACCTTGCATAGAAGGTCCATCGTCGGTGAAGAATGTAAATTAAACGATCCATCAGTTAAAGCCTCACCTCTTTGTTTTGTTTGTCTGATCCCGCAGCAGATGTTGTACTCTAATCACCTCTGCTGTGTACAACTGAGTTTTCATGTACTTTACAGTCGGCAGCAGAGTTCTGATGATGACACAGGACAGAAACACAAACATTTCCTTCCTGTGTTTCTGACCATCATTATATACTGTGCTATGCTTTGTGCAGTCTGTTCAGTTCTGTTCTGTTCCATCGACGCTCATGTAAATGTGACCTTTGATGACGGGAACCCTGAGCTGTGCTCTGTGATTTCACTCTGACAGCACAGGTCATTAAAAATTAGCCATCATCTCTCCAATAACTGCACACGACATCTCCACCTGGCTCCAGCTCTGTCACAGTGTTTTGTTTTGTTTTTTTGTCCTTTCTGCCTCAGTGGGAGTCGATAGAATTATGTCTCCTTCGTTCCGTCTGATCCTTTTTTTCTGATGACTCATGGTGTCTTTCGCTTCAGTGCTCTTTGAAGTGATGGCAGGTGTTTTCAGCCTGAAATTTTGGAACTTACTGGCTTTCAAGCTGAACTGGAAATCCATCTTGTTCACGTGTTATTTTCATCACAGTGGATGCACCAGCTCCTTCCTCCTGACGCACATGACCAACAAACCCGACAACTTAACCTCGGCCCCTGTGAAATCCTCTGACTGGAGCGGGTGACAGGAGGACGTAAGACGTCTTTTTCTAGTGTTCCTTAGCTCGTAATGTTTCCCAGGACTCACAAGGCTCAAGTGGTAGGCTGGGCTGTCAATGGGCCGGCGACAATAAAAACCCTGAGGGTTTTCTTCTCTGGTTTTTCTAATTATATTCTGTCTTTTTTCACGTTGGACTCCTCTCTCCACTCTCGCTCCTTCTTTTTAACTGGGAATGAAGGCTGATGAAGGCAGTGACCCCAATACCAGTTCGCCGGGGATGAAGAGATGAATGGTATAAAATGAAACACAAAGACCTCCCAGCACCCGTCTGGATCCACTCCGGAGGACAGTGTGCTCGAACACCTGTGGTCACTTTTTTTTAATAGCACACGTTTGCTTTGCATGCACCATGAAAATGTTCATTAGAGTGTTCGCCTTAAAGTGTTTTCATCCTGAACCTGAACGTGAACAGTCGCCCCAAAGTCCCACTCCGCTTCTTTAATCTCACTCCCACATGTTGCGATGGTGGGCGGGAGGTGGACACCTGAAAAGATCCAAGTGTGTCTGAAGAAGTACGGGAAACGTGTGAGACTGTGTGAGAAGAGTAATTCGGATTGGGGCTCGGTAGAACATAGTGTCTCAAACCTGTAATGGAGAAAACGTATAATGGCTGAAAAGTCTGGAAGGAAGGCCTCGGTTGAAAGCCCTTTTAGAAATTAGCTGGTTGGAACCTCCAAGTATTATGTGTAGTGCTGCTTTTAAATACACACGCGCGCACACACACACACACACACACTCTATGTGAGCAGCAGTAATGAAATCCTTTGCTGTCAGAAGGGCTCAGACCTGTTTCAGACAGTTTCCTTTCATATTCCCTTTAATAAAAACAGGATTACTGCATCCCAGCCGCCGCGGAGCACTATGATATAGAGGCATGACACTGACAGCTACATGTAAGACCGATTCCTGTGACTCTCCACCTCCTGTGGACAAAAGAACATGAAGAAAAACAAACAAAAAAAAAACAAAAAACTGTTGGTTTGACCATGACCAGGCGCTGCCTCTATTCTCCATTTAACTACGTAGAAAGTCTGATAAACCATATTTAGCTTGATGGGCATTAACATGTAACCTCATGTGTCTGGGACACGATAGTCTGTTGTTGGGTTTTTTTCTGTTTTTTTTTTTTTGTGTAGTTTCATCACAGCAGTCTCTTCTTCCTGTGATGACTGAAAGCCACACACATATAACAGACCACTGTGGACAAATTGTGAAAGTAGACATCCAGGATAACTGCTTGCATACATGCTGCACACAAGTCCTTGTTGTACAAGGTCCCATCAGTCATTCCTCCACTGAATGTTCAGTCACACACATAACTCCAACATCACGCTCCGTGTAACCTGAATAACAAATGTCAGTCCACAAACAGCCATTGAAACACATGCAGTCCTGCGTTCCTCATCCCCCCCGCAAAACGGGCAGAACCCACGAATACAGCAAAAGAAGGCCACACACACATAAATAAATTGTTTTACAAAGAACACTGTGCTCCCTGGAGATCAATTTACATACGCAATTTTCCGTGGATTATCATAATGGGAAATTAGGACTGTTTCCGTGGAGATTTGTGACATTATACATGTTTTTTTCTCCTGCTGATTGGTTATTAACGTTTTTGGAAACAAATGTACATCATAAAAAATTACAGCGCCTTACTCGGTTCGTTTCTTCCTGGTGCAAACGTCTGGTCCTCTCAGTAAGAGGCTGCAGCAGCACATCATGCATATGCATTATTCTTCATTACTGTATGCAGCAGTTATGGATCTTTTTGTAATACCAACTCCAGGTAAATGCATAATTGATGATATTTAATGACGTTAGATTAGCATAAGGGACGTGTTTCCTGCTGTGAGCATCCTCCCATGCATAATATTTTCTTTTCTTTTCTTTTTTTTTTTCCGACGGCCGCGTGTCGTAATGAGGAATGTGTTTATGCGCTTTCATTTCCACTCGAGTAAAGTAAAGGGCCCTTAGGCAGAGTCGGTGCTCGTTGGATGTGAGGGATCTGTTGTGAGCGCAGAATTGTTTGTGTGGGCAGATCGAAAGTATCTGTGTGCGTTCAAATGTGGACTTTTATTTATTTTTTTAAAATTAAAACGGGCATATAAGAATAAGCGTGGTTGCATATGTAACGCTCCAATTACAGTGCATTTTCTCACCTATAAGATGTGGCTGTACTATACTACACTGTTTCTGTATATTCCAAATGTCCATGTTATTTCTTCTGTTTTCGTTTGACCCAGTGACCTACTTTCCAAACCACTAACTTTTATGTGTATATATATACGTACACGACAGTTTGACAGAAACCCTGTGTTTTCTTAAAAAAAAAAAACATGAACACCCTTTATTTTCCACGGTGTATTTCAGCATCATTTATTTTTTGCTACAGTGACTTTCATTCCAAACCTCGGTGCCCAATTCTGCCATGTTTTCCTGCTATGTGCTGTAATCTTGCCAGAGGAACCAGACGATGGGAGATCAGAGCCATCTACGTGTTCTTTGCCTTCTTCTTTCTCTGCTCAGCTTTTGTTCTCCACTGACGGCTTTGTAGAGGAGGAGGTGAGACAGTGAGATGTACAGTAAAACTCTGGCGGAAGGGAAATGAGGAGATGTTATCATTCACTCATCTTAATACAATACAAATTGGTTTTGCCGGGATACCTGTGATAGACCGTCCCTCCCACCCACATGGCATCTTTGCCTTACTGTATCTCTAATCACTGCTCTTGCTTCATATCCCTCCGTTTCCCCTCGTCCACCTCCCCCTTCTTTTCTCCTCAGAGACATTTGGAAACAGTGAGCATCTATCGCCATCTCTGCTTATTTCTTCACCCACCCGTAAAAGCACAGATGGCTCCTTCGCTTTCATGCCAGATAATGTTGTCTTTGTTCATTTCCACCTGCGAGAGAGAATGTGTGTATTGCTGTGTGTCGTCTTTTTCTGCACGTGTGATTGTCGAGAGCATTAGCATCATAAAAGAGGTGAGGGAAACGGTTAACACCAGGTTTAAGACCTATCAAACACGGCAGAGAGTTAAAAGAAGTGCTGAATGATGCAGAAATGCCCCAGTAACCTGAGATGGCCTGCCAACCTTTTTTTCACATCCTGTATTAGCTGTCCTGTAGCTTTAATGGCGCCTTCACAAATGCTCATGGATGCCAATGACATGAGCTGGCATCATCAACTTTTGATGTTTGTGTGCAAAACGCAAGCGAGAGAGACATGCACGGTATGCACGGCTACTGATCTCTGCTGATGGGAACAACAACGCTGACGCAGGGTCATGGCGGTATGATGTCCTGCTGTCGGCGTCCTGGAGTTCAAAGACTTCTCTGTCTGTCTCATGTCATTTCCAGTTTGTGTCTCCCTTTAATTTGATGAATTACTTACTCGTAGGAGTAGGAGTCTTGTGCTTGGTGTGTTGGTTATCATGCAAATTAGGAAGGGGAGTAAATGCTGACTAGCTCGGGTGCTACCTGCAGCAGGAACCAGGCTAATGACTCCCCAGTCTGATTGAACCACACAGTCAAAAATCAGGTTATTATGAGCTCCTCTGACTCTATTTGCGTTGCGTTTTTACTAAAAAAGGGATGACGATAGCGATGACTCTGACTAGTCCTGAGGGACCAAGTGGCCTACTAACAGCTGCCTACACACACACACACACATATATTTAAATGTGTGTGTATCAAAAAAAAAAAAAAAAAAAAAACACCACATCCACATCAGGCTGTCTGACCTTAATCTGACTGGCCGCAGTGAGCCACACCGTTGCACCTCTACAACCATGACAACTGTTTGAACGTTATTGTGGTGATCTCATAATCAGCTCGAAGATGATTTGTATATGAATATATACATCGTTGACAAAGTACATTTCCATACATTTATAGACATCCATAGATTTGTGTGTGTGTGTGTGACATTGAGGCTGCACATCTGTCAAACCACAGAAAATTGGTTCGTTCAGTGTCAAACTGAAGA
>JBBMJM010146193.1:0-11088 GCA_037832705.1 Centriscus cristatus
AGGAATTCACATATCTGCTCCCTGCATTTATCCTATTGGTATCATTTCTGTGTTTCTGGACACTTGACACACCTTGTTTCATCACACTTTGAATTTCCCAAAGGATTAAAGTCTTTATTTGATGTCGTCTGAAACCTTCAGAATCAAAATCTGTGGCACGCATACCAAGAAATGTCAGTGAAAGTTGCCAAATACATTAAAAATAAAACTAAAACAATTCTCCTCTTTTCATTCATCCCCGAGGCTATTTGCAAACATCTGCTCACGCAAAATATTTTTGCCCTTTGTGATATAGACTCACCGTTCTAAGGATCAGTTGCAGGTTTTGTGTGATGTTTGTGTGTGTGTGTGTGTGTGTGTGTGTGTGGTGGGGGGGCAGACACACAGTCTCTCTCTGACCCTTGCAGGATTTAATTGGCTCCAGGTGGGTTTGGTTCCCAGGCGGTTCTGAGCTGCAGTGACACTCTCAGCCCTCCTGGTTGAGGGGGGGGAGGGGGCGTCGTCAGTTCTCAGTTGGCTGCTCACACCCCCGTTGAGTGCACGTGTTTGCGCTCTGTCTCCCATCCGTGAAACACAATGTTTATGAATAAACCTGAAACATCAGATACGTCAGCAAATATTTCCATTTGCGAATCAGGATCGATGCCACTTGGGGGGTTTTCACAATAAAAGTCTGTCGGACCCACGGTCCAGACCCCGCTTGGTGTTTCTGCTCCACTGTCCCCATCTGACCCTTGGTCCTGACGTTCTGTCCTCCTTACTGATGTCTGCTGCGTCTCCCTGATCTGGACACTGATTGGCTGGAAGGAGATTTCTGTGTTTACACGTGTTACATAAATAAAATGTACTTCAAGTACTTGGATAGTCGCTGGGGCGCTGAAAGGCTCGTGGAAACTGGAAATCAGTTTGAGCATCTTATCATCAAGAAACAAGACTTTATAAAAAAAAAAAAAGATAATCTGATGAAGAGTCAATTAAAGGTTTTTAATGTCTGCAGCAAATAACCTGTGTATGATCCGCACAGCAATGACTGTTAGAGAAGGAAAACAATTGGAATCAATTTCAGGGAGAAGCTTCTGCTCCGAGAGCCCAGAAACCAGTCTACCCCCCTCCCCACCCCCACGCCCACCCCCCCACCCCAATCAAACTCTAAATGTGGGCAACTGAATTGCTCCAATTTTCAGCCATCACACACAATTTCTCTGACGGTCTGAGAGCAAAGTGAAACTTTCTCCGTGTCACTTTGGGATTCTGGGCGTTCAAAAGTTCAAATGAGACGCAGACACAGATAAAAAAGGACAATTCGCATCTGAGTACAGAAACAATCTTTTCAAACCAGAACAAACTTTTTCTTTTCGCACGTCGTCGTACGTCTTTAGCAAAGACGTTGTTGGTGGCATTTCCGACGTCAGTGTCAACAGAATGACACGTAAACCGTGAACTCTAAATACAAACGCAGGCCTGAAACGCTCTTGTTTTCCACCGCTGTTGAACTTGTGTCCTTTTTACTTTATTTTTATTTTTACTTTAAATGCGGTGCGACACATGCACACGCAGCCGAGAATTCCGTCCACAGTCCTCTGTGTTCTCTCTCAGTGATCCTCTCACACAAATCAGGGTTTAGACATATCCACACATCCCTCTGAAAGGACGTTTGCAAATGCACCCAGACGTGTGTGATTACTTCTTTTGTGGACGTGTGTATAAAAATCACCTGCGCGCTCCACTACTTTTCATACTTTATGGGCCGGAAGGGAAAGTAAAGCTGTGGAACCCAAAGGGCTGAAAGTGCTGACTTCTGCATTTCACTCTGTAGATTCATCACCAAGTCAACTGTTGTTTGTTTTTTTAAACTTGAAACCAAAATGCCATCTGCGATAAAAAGCGCAGCGGGTATGAATGTCAGAGAGACGGCGTCTACATCGCTGCTCTTCAAACTGTCCAGAAACGAATGAACGCCAAGTTCTGAAAAGCCCACATACGTGGCAGCAAGCGGCAGCTTGTCGATGAAGCTGTGTCCGTCCGTCAGTGGTTTCCTTTGAGAAGGCTGAACACGTTCAGATTCAGACGAGGCGACTCCTCCATGATATTAACATGTCAATCACACTGGATGTTCGTATTAGAAGTCCGGCGTTAGCGTCCCGTCGACGGTTTTATAAACTGCACAATGAAAACGCATTTGGCAGATTAACTGTTAAGCTGCGGACATTTATTGCAAAGATGTGACAGCTTGTTCCCACAGACAGGACAGATCGATGCATGTTGGATTGGATACTGTTAGATTCAGGGTGTATCTGCCCTGTGCAGCTTTTCATTACAGTGACAGTGTCTATTGTCATTGTAAAGGACTTTACTCCGGATCACAGGTGTCAGACGGGCGTTTAAAGGCGCATTAACTACATTCTTTGTCAGCGAGGGGGCGACGGAATGCTTATGGCCTATGAAGCCTATGATCATTTAAAGATGCGGTAGACAAGAGACTGAGAAGGATCTTTTCCTCCTGCACACAGGAGACAGACTGAGCGAGTGAAACGGGTTTGTTGCTGCATTTTGTGGGCGAGAAGGCCGTTTTTGGAGCAGATGATGTATGTGTACAACCATCTGTGCACGATGTGAGAGGGAATAAGGACACCAAGGACTTTGGAAGGAGGAGGAGTTGTTTTAAAGACTTCACAGTAGACAAACAAGTGTCCTGGCTGATGAGCTACCGCAGCACAAAAATCAACCGCATAGTGGGAGTGGGAAACACTCTGTAGCACGAAGGAACCATGGTGTTTCTCTGGTGTCTCTGTGGAGCGCTTCACCCGGCAACAGCGGCAGAAATACAATACATGCGCTCCATTGCTCTGTGACATGTAGTTATGTGCAAACCTGTGACCACATGTCAGTGTTAGGATGGGTTTACACCACAAATTCCCCATCACAGCCTAATTTTTATACTACTAGAGGGCTCGCTGGGTCATGAGCTTTCATCGGAACGTACCCTCCTAAGACCCTGCGTACACAAACGTGGACGTTTTCAACGTGTGGCTAATGCTAAAAACAGCAGCATTTCCTGTGCTCCGTCATCCTTATGTTGGTCCATTGCCCTCCTTTTGGTTATTTTCTGATTATGTTCGCCATCATCCGTGTTTATTCTATGTCTAAAATTAGAAAACTTTTATTCTCAGGAGCTGTAATGTAATTATATTGTGTTTAGAATGTGCAGATGGAGAAATTTACACCAAACGCAATCACTGTTACATTCTAACACATTCACACGCCTTTTAATGCACACCTGTACATGCAGACACGTGTAAACTCTTCCCAGTGGCATCCTCTCCATCATCTTCCTCCTGAGCAGAGGCTAAAATTAGCTGTATCCCCCAGGGGGCCCCACAGGCGTAGATGACCCATCTTGTTGGCTAATGATCCACATGTTGTTCTGTCACGCACATGCTGCGTTATTTACTTTGTCTGTGAGGGGAAGAGCTGCATTTTTCTTCATTAGTTTGTGCTACTGTTAGACAGCATTCACAAATACACCCCTAGGATCGTGACAGAGAGACAGCATCTCTGAATCCAAGGACGCCACCACCTCTAATAGCTCCCTTTTCTGCTTCCTTGTTTTCCTGGTAGCTGTCAGCAGTCATCAACCTCAGGAGCTGGAGGCTGCAGACGCTGCACAATCTCACCTGAGAGGCTTAAGTGGTGAGATTTCGGCAGATGAAGCTAAAACCGGTCAAGAATCACAGCATCAACGGCTTTAACTGACTCTAATCTTTGTCGAGAAAGAGAGGGTCCAACACGGGCCACAAATCAGAGTATCATTACCTCTGTTGAAATGGTGCAAGAACAACACACATTCTGATGCTAGATGGTCATCATTGTCACAGTACTTAAGATAATTCAGTGTAGCCACAGACACAAACTGCTGCCACTACGTTGTAGTTATTTACAAGTTGTAAGGAATGTTCCGAACCCCCTAATTTAACATCACTTCACACAAAGATTGCCTGTGAACAGCAGAGTTGAAAAGAAAACAGTTCAGAGAGTGAGTGAAAAAAAAAACATAGAACCATGAACCGCAAGGGGAACAAATTCAAAATAATAAACGGCTAATATGTTCTGATAACTCAAAAACAAGGAAATGGACAATCAGTGTGGTGTCAGGACCGAATACCATGGGTTCCAGCATGGATCCCTGAGGGACACCAGTGTTGACAAAGACCAGCAACAGAGACTGAGGTGATTTGATAAGAACGTAACCAGTAGAGTGCTAATCGTGTGATTCCCAGATCAGATAGAATCACTTATCATCTGTGTCAAAAAGAGACAATGTTTCAAGCAGGATGCGCTGTTTGGCAGATTTTGCTTCAAACAAACTGCTCACTCAAGGTTGTGGGATAGAAAGGAAGGTGGGTAAGTGTGTGATAGCAGCAAGGGAGGACGTAGGGAATCTTCTACGTCTGAGGAGGCATCCTACTTCGACAAGTTTCTAAATAACAGGAGAAAAGAAGTGTCTGTTTCAGCAATTATTCATGAACCAAAAACAACAGATCTGTGTCGTGCGTGTGTGTGATCAGATTGATCTGACAGCGCAGAGCAACAACAAAGAGGCATTCCCACCCCACAACAGTGAGATGAGTGCTTAGTAAAAACACTGGCAAAACTCTCGTTTGAAATGTGATGCCACCTGAGCGTAAATACTCTTTTCCCAATTGTAAGTGTCTGACTTCAAGTTATGAGTCTTCAGGGCCCCGTTTCCCTCTGTAAATGGTTTTCAGATATACAAATTATTATTGTACTCTGCTCAAACCTTAGACAAGAAAAGCTAATATACTCAGCATATTATAGTATCGGCAGTATGTGTGATGCCCTCCAGCCACCAATCGCTAGATAACCTTCCTTATCTCTCTTCACTTCTCCACATCATTGCTGGTATTGATTTAGAATGTGAAGGAGCCGACCCAAGGTTTTCTTCATATCTGTCAGAGATCCTGCAGATAAAACTGAATTTTTATCTCATTTTTTCCACCTCTGAGGTCCAACAGAAACACGAGATAGATTTGTTTTCCTGGGCTGTGTCGTACGTGATTCGGCCTCACATATGTGCTTTATTTCAACAGACATGTCAGTGGGTATATAATATGTGTGCAAGGTCTCGTTTCGCTGCGGATCAAATCTCCCTGCTGCCCGTTGCTGATGAGTTCGGTGTTCAGTCCTTCAGGTTGATCCATCGACCACTTCTGTTCAGACGGGGTCTCTATCACAAGTGTCATTATCACAGCATCCAGATGAGGAATCTGACTGCTGTTGATCTCCCGACCTTTCGTCTCATGTCAACATCAAAGTTGGAGTTCACCTCAGCCGAGAACATTTCTGCAGCTTCACTCTCTGGTTTGATTTGCTTTTACTTACCCAAAACTCTGTGTAAATAAATAGCTTACAGAAAACAGTACTGTACATTCTACAGCTAAACTGGTCAACACTGACTGTCCACAGGGTCACCATCAGCCTCAAAGTGCCACAGCTGGGATGCATCGACCTGCATGTTTGATGACTGCTCTGTTGAAACACTTGGCCAATTCTGGGCTTGAGACTTTCCGGCAATTTGTTGCCTCCTCAGTCACCCAGCGGTGGAGGGAATGGAAATAGGACAACGAGAGAGAGTCGGTGGAGTGTATATCTGGGCATTCAGGTGTGCTGCTTGACAGAGGAATGAATGTTTTCATGTAATGCATTCAGAATGAGGCCGGACCCTCGAGGAACACATGCTCAGGACAGATAAGTGACGTTGAGTAACATCTCAACAGGGCAGCAAACAAAATGCCTTTGTGGCTGTGCAGAAACCCAGTAGCATTCGATCTAAAGCATTTTTTACCTGAAACCTAAACATGTTTATTCTAACACTCACACATGAAAGCAAAGTTGAGCCTGACTATCCCCACGTCTGTCCTGATCTTTTTCTACAACGCGCCATCATTCTATTTTTGACTCTTTATTTCAGTTTCCTTCTTAGCTAACGCTTCACAAGTTGGCTAATGCTAACGTTAGCTTGCTAGCTACTAAACATTGTCAGGCATTGATGTTGTGGCGTACGTTTGGTGCTTGTGTGTGATAAATTGTCATCTTAACTGTACAAGATTTTGGTCTGGGGCTTGATGTGTCATAAATATTCATAAAATGCGGCAGCTAGCGTATTGGGACTACGTTTTATTTTCACGTCATTTGTGGGAATTTGAGACAGCATCACACGGTCAAAATTAGCACACTTCACGAGTAAGTAGAGAGTGTACAACAAAGAAGCGTACTAACAGAAGTACGTGATTTAAGACACAGCAATTGCTATTTCATTTAGTTTGAAGCATGACTACTTAAATAAAAACATTTTTTGAATTCCTGGCGTCTCTTTCCGTCTATGTATCCCAGCTCACTACTGATACCTGGCGAATGATGTAACCAGCTTACTCACAGACGGAGCTCTGGAATCCCAGACTCGGCCGTACAGATATTGTTTATTTCCTGTCTCTGGCTCATGCAGATTACGATGCACGGCGATGTTGCCGTCCTGATTCTGTCAGTGCAGATGAAACACGGAACCGCACAGGAGCCTTTAGCTCATCTGTTACTCATCAGTCATCCCCTGCTGTCCTGACATCCTGTCTTCAGACGTCACTTCATGCTGAGACAGAGTAGCTGAAGCCCATCGTCCTGTCCGCATACATAAGACTCAAACGCACCTTTTTTGCACGTGATTGTGCAGCAGTGGGTCACGAGAACTCCTCTGTACCATCTCAAATTGAATCTGTGTCATTACCGCATGAGCATCGCCGACTATCAACACCCTGAGCTACATTGTTCTTTGACTGACAGGAACTACGTGCTGAGTAACCTTTAGCATCTTTTACCGATGCACAACATGCTACTATGCATATAAGACACAACCTGCTGTCTGTCAACCATCAATATCAAGTCGTACCTGAAGACAGTGAGACGCTAAAGTGCGAAGAATTGAAGGTCTTCTGGACTCTCTCTATTTCCATGATTGGTCAGCAGCAGCTACATCATGAAGAACATGGAGCCCAGTTCGGTTATCTCGAATTCAGATCAACGTCATGGTTATGTGGAAGCTTTATCATCCCTGGCAGGAAAGGAGAAGATGACTGCTAGCTATGCAGAGGATGATGGCTGCACGCTGAGAGACTGTTAAAGGACAGAAAGTCTGGACTATCAAAAAAATAAAAAATAAAAAATCACACTACAAAAGTCCAAACCGTGTCCGGATCATGGTCCTGGGGTTTTTTCACATCTGTAAATTTGAGTATGGTCAAACTGAAAAGTCCAAAAGTGTGGACCAAATAGGGTAGACGTGAAAGCCCCGTAAATATGAAACTAGTCAAATTCACTTCCCATTCTGCCAAGTCATCTATGTGACGTCAACGTTCCTGCTTGACTCCAACCAATGATTTCTCCTTTAATTCATGTGTTCCACAACTCCATCCTGTGAACATTAAGATCATTAAGACTAATTGTGGCTCAGAGTTTTCAAACAGAACTTTAGGAAATGAAGCCTGTCATTGCTGCGTCCCAGCGCTTTGACTAAATGACGTTTGAGTAAATGACGTGGAACTGCACTGCCATAATGAAACATGATGTCAATTAGTGTTTACTGAAATTAGTCTAATTTTGTGAAATTTCAAGTGTGTGTGTGTGTGTGTGTGGAGGGGGGGGGGGTAGTAAGTAAAAAAACAGTTTTTTGTTCTCTCACTCTGTGACTTTCATGTGACACCTTTAATGCCACCACAACAAAAAGACAGCGAAAATATTTATCAGCGAGAATAATGGGAAAAATAAATGGGCTGTGTCGCTGCTTAGAGTGACACTTCAATAAGTCTTCTGAGTGAGGAAAAAGCCAGAACCAGACATAAGTTGGAAATTCAATTTAGAGTGTCAAAGTAATTATACTGGTCTGTGACTGACATGCAGGAAATTGTTGTGTTTCAGAGAGTGAACAGTCGAAGTCCTCCAGCTCTTTGGTGAAGCTGAGATCAGGCAAATGCGTTCAGTCTGGTATGATGGAGTTTCAGTGCTTTTCTCCTTATGAAAGAGAGAAATGTATTCTGGCACGTGTTTGCACATGCAAATATATGTTATTGTTGTTCTTATTATGGTTTATATTGTGTTTATTGTGTTATTTGTCATGTATGTATTATTGTTACTGCCACAACATTATTAAGTACAATATATGTAGAATAGCACCCATGAATACAATGTGCTGTATAGTATCTAAAATATGTACGTATAATTATAAGTACTACTATTGTGTTTGATCTGAGAGAAAAACATCCACCGTTTGCAGGTTTTTATTATTTTAAAACGTAGGCCACAACTGGCCCATGTACTGATGACAAAACATAAGTGGATAATTTAGGGATTTCAGTGTCTGGCTCAGGGCTGCTTCAGTGTGGACAAAATCTAAACAGGCACCAGGTATTTGTGTACAAAGGCCGGAGCACATTCTTACAAACGGGGTCATGTTCATCTGATCGGGTGCCTCAAGGGTTAAGTTGGTGGAATGAATATCAGCTGCTGAAAATCACCATGCAATAATGATTCAATATAAAAACAGCCGGAGAAGAGAGAAGCGTGGAATTCCCATCAGTCATCACTGACTTTATCTGAATGATTAACAGTCCGGTCGGCTTGATGTGGAGCTGTGCAGCTGCCTGACAGTAATAACGTCTGTCTGACCTGTGGCATCAATATGGAATGTGCTGGGTGACAGAAGCTGCAAACTTCTTCTCCATCAAAGCTCAGTGGCGGTGATTATGAGGCAGCGCCTGAGCAGACGCTTCCAAAGCTCATATTATCATGTACAAGTGCTTCCACTTTAACTCAGAATTCATGTGAGATTTATTCGCATAAAACCAAGCAGTCGCAGCCGGAGGGAGAAACACTCCAGTCACCAGAATAAAAAGTTGAGTGCCTGGACGGGTTCTGTGAGATTTTACGTTGTAAAATGATTCGCCGTCTCTTTGAGGACTCGTGGTCATAAATGACAAGCAAAAACAGCCGATAATGTGTGTAAAAGTGGTGTGTTTGTTATATGTAACCCTGGGAAATCACGCTGGAAGATGAAGAGCACAGCAATCTACAAACATTCCAACATTCCAACAAATCTACCGTCAGGAAAATGTGCAGTTTCCTATCTCCCTGGGAATCGGAAATCAAGCTAAAGCTAAAGCTAAAGCCCCCATTCTGAATCAATATCTTGACACTGAATTTGGCAAAAAGCAAGAGGCTGCTAACCGTGGTGAGTTCCAAGTGGCTCATCGTTAGCAATGGTAGCTGTCAAACTGGATTGGAGGCTTTATTACACCAACAAAAATACCAATATGTCCACAGACCGACATCTAATGGGCTGAGCTTCTACTATGTGAACTAAGTACTAAGCGTGAGCATGTAGCTCAATGCTAGCACACGGACAATGGAAGCTAGCAAAGTAGAACCAGGGGGTGGAATTCCAGTGTAAATACTTGGGTTTTCTGTTGGGACGGTGGAGGAGAATGGATTGGACTGGATGTGTGACGGTTTTGTCTTTTGGTGTAAAAATCCAGAGAAACAAACATTTGAATTGTGAGTAGGAGAAGTCACTTCAAAGTCAAACACCTCTGGAGTGTCAGCTTATGGTTGAAAATCAGGATTGTCATTAGCATTAATGGAGCTGCACCACTTCTTTCATTGCCGCTCTCACAGGTACATTACAACAAAAAGCCATTTTCAGTCCCCGATGGCAGAAACCGATGGAATCCTGTTTGTCCCCGCAGTGATGAAAGCACTTTAGGAGTTTGTGTAGAGTAGAACCTGACAGTCTGTGGTGTGATATTCTCCTCCGTCAGAGGAAAAAAATCTCTAGGTTGATCTGTTAAAACACTATCAGAGTGGATGACAGAGACAGACAGAAAGTAAACAGAAAAAAAAGAAAGCAGACATTTCCTTGTCTTTGTGAACAATATATTGTAAGGAAGGATTGAGTCATGTGGGAAGGAGAAGGGGGTAAGAATACATGTTAGAAGAATGTCCCAGGAGTGTAGAAGATGTCAAACAGGACTTCTGGGTGTGATTCATATCCTTCCAAACAACTGAACGTCTCTGCAGTGACTCTGGAAGCTGAAAGAAAAGTCATTCATTCAATCAACTTCTCCTGTTTGCTCCAGTTAAGATTCAGATTCAGATTCATCTGGATAACACAGCTACAATATGTTTGCTACAGTTTGCGCCTTGAAAGGCTGGTGTGAGCAGAATGAAGGTTGAGTTGAACATACCACACGTGACAGGTCCCAGCAGCTGATTGAAAAAAAAAAAAAAAAAGCGTAGTGTTCCTTTAATGTCATAGAACAAACTGTTGTGAAGCATCAACAGGCTGCAGGATGTCAAAATATGCCCGTTCCAGCCATTAAAGTTGCATCAGCCTGTCAGGAGGCGTCTTTGTTACTCTCACACATGGATTACGGCTTTAAATCGACATGATGCTATGAGACAAGGTCAGCAACGTCATGCACAGAACAACCTGGATTATCATTTGAGACAGAAACACAGGAGGTGTGTCAGAACAAGTTCCAACCCCAGACAGTGTGACCCGCTTAGGTTGACTGACGTGAGTGGGATCCTCACAGACCCACTCTCCCCCTGGCTCCTGCTAAACAGAAAAGATTCATTTGTTTATTTACATGAAGGATCATTCCCTCTGACATTTTCTTCAACTGATTTGAAGTTATGATCGATCAACCAACTTGGGGAATTATTTACACCTTCCATCAAATGGTGGCAACTGAACAAGTCCAATAATGAAAGGTAATTCTTCTCTCAGCTTGAGTCTGGCGCTGATGTGATTGAGAGCCTGTGGGAGGTGAAAGGTTTAACTCTTTCATGAAATCCAGTGCAATGGTTGAACAGGGGGAGTATCGCTGTCACATGTTACAGTACATGGTGCTGACGATGGCACGCAACCTGATTAGACTTTTAAAACAGGTATAATAATAATAATAATAATAATAATAATAATAATAATAATAATAATAATAATAATAATAATAATAATAATAA